>CP092096.1:28250000-28352500 GCA_029203775.1 Neoneuromus ignobilis
TTTCACTCTACCGTATTTTTATCTTTTCAATCTGACAATGGTGAATTGCCAGCTTAGTATAAATGTAGCGAAGAATTGTGAAAGTTTTCTTTTAAATTTATATACAAATTTACTTGTGTGCAAAAGTGAAAATTATATTCAGCTCTTGAACATAAACTGACGTCATTTATTGAAATAAATTAAATAGCGATATAATTATAACGGACGTACATACATACATACATACATATATATACATGTAAATATGTATATAGTTTCCTGAGAAATAAATAATTTAAAAAAATACACGTACAATTCTATTTACATTAGTTATATTTTTACGAATTAAATATTATTGAAAGATTCGTTTCAATATTATCGAAAATACATATATCTGTATACTACTTATTTCTATCTTCGTACGAAATTAAATTATCTGAAATTTATTTTCAATTAACCATTATAATCTAAATCAAACTGGAAAGCGTTCGGTTTGTTCGCATCGGAATTGAAATTCGCAAACCACTTAGAGAATACCAATAGTTTAATTTGTTTTCAAATACTGTTGAATAGTAGAAAGTTATGATTTCAATTGGTATTGGCAATATAAATATGTAATGTGGTAATCAATTAGAGTCGCGTTTTTAAATTTTACATTTCGTCTGAAATTATTCGTTGTGTCTGTGTGTACATATGTCTAGACGTCGTGTACAGGGTTTAATTGTCGTTATTTTTAATTGTAAAAGTACATGTAAAAGAATTAAATAGAAGCACACTTCAAACGTGATGTATTCATGTGAATCGAGATCGATCATCACGAGACATTTTCCATCAGTGTGCAAAATATGGAATTTGAGAAGAGCATACGATTATTATGATTATTCATTGTAAAAATTAATATTCGAATGTGTCGCTCTCGTATGGCAGGTACGCGTTTTCTCTTCAGTTCCGTCGACAAAACATTATTTAAATTGTACATCTGTGACTAATCGTCACGGAGAACCATGCGTCATGCATTCAAATTGGCCGAAATTCATAACTAGAAAGTTAGTATATTATGTAATGGGGTACCCTCTGGGAAATTAATTCGTACATCAACGAAAGTTCAGTGGCGCGCGGGCGCTCATCTAGCGTGTCACAAATTGATGCGTCGAAATTAATTACATTGTCTGGAATAAATTTAATAATCTCACATACGTGACCCGACGATAATGTACTACGAGAGCGACGTTCGCAAGTTTATAATATTTACATCGTACGAAAACACGGACGGACCACGATCGACGACGGTCTTTTCAATAGTCGATGCACGTTTAATATACACACACACACACACACACACACACACACACAAATACGTCGTACACATAGTTAGTGCAGACAAATGACGACGAGAGAGATCAGACGAAATGAATATTAATGTGTTTCTTCGACGCTCGGTATGCAGAAGTCATTAGGACTAAACGACCACTTAGAGACTCGGCCATTGCGAACAACGGGATCGCGATTTTTTCAAATAGTCATTTTAGAGTTAATTCGCGCTCTATTTCTCTTTTTCTTGTACGCCGCAATTATCCGGAATCGGTGCTGAACGACGAGAAATTGTTCCGTTCACTTTATTTTTACTTTTGTTCTTTGTGCGTGCGTGTGCCTGCGTGCATTATTTCAACGTCGTAATTGACATGGACGCGAAAACATTTCCCGAATCATAAAAAATCAATTTAGAAATTTTCCATTGACGGGCAGAGATGTAAAAAAAAACTACAATATTATAGAAAATCGATAGATTTGCCCATTTTTGATTGAAATATTTCTGTTCGTAAACATATGCAACAGAACGGAAAATACTCTATAAAATCTGTTATACTTTGAACACTGTTACGATTTTCAAAGTTCCTCTTGACGCAGCACTTGGAATAAAATACAATTTGATCTTCTATCTCGCTCATTTTTCGCAAAGTAATCACTGTTCCACAACACAAGTTTGTTGCATTGGGGGGGGGTGGTGATGTTTCGAGAATTGTACTTTCAATATGAAAGGTTAGACGAGCTGAACGTTAAATGGAAAATACCGAGAGTTTTAATCCATCATAATTTTATGGATACTAAAAAAGAATGTCGTCTGCTATGACAGACAATATAATATTTTTTAAAATAAATTTCTTTCCGGTTATTTTATTCAAGTCGCGTACAAGTATTAATGTCTACTATTTTTATTTGTTTTTTTTTTTAAAAAATATATATATAATCACACAGTATATTATTTTAACTGCATTCCATCATTGTACGAAAAATTGTTAATCTATACTAGAACATTATATTTATCATAAGAAAAATTATTCGTCGGAATTAATATCGATTCGAATTTCGGTTGCATTCATTCAAAACGTAGTAATTGTCTTTTCTTTTTTTCGATTTCTTTTAGTATATTTTTAGAAAATTCAATTCAACCTCTTTATGTATCTATATACAAATATGATTTTGTAAAGATGATTCTACAGAGTCGTTCGTAGACTTTCTTTGTCGCATAAAATATTTTATGTACATGAAATAAAACAATTTTTATATTATTGTAACTATTTTATATCTCAGAAAATCGTAAAAACGGCCATTTCACGTCATAAAACATTGTTTATTATGATATTATCAACGTTAAGGTGTAATTTTATTTGAAAATTATATGGAAGAACGATTTTTATAAAGTCACATTAAAATAATAATCATTTTAGATTATAAGCAATAATCTATTTATTCAAGTAGTTCGTCATTTTAATACGTACTTTCGACAAGTATCCCTTTATGTTTTCAATACGTCCACATATGTATTTTTTCTATATTCACATTGTATCTTCATTAAACGTTAATGTTATTTTAAAACGGCACCTCTAAGCTTCTATTCGAAATGAATTTTAATCTGTCGAATATATATATATATATATATATATATATATATATATATATATATATATATATATATATATCGTAACTTATAAAAAATTATAATACAATTTGTACTTTAGATTAAACGGTATTTTACTACTATTACCTGTCATTTATTCTGATTTATTACCTGACATTTTTATCGAATCGTAATAAAATCATTCATCGCAATAAATTATTTTACGATAAGATAATTTGTTTCGAATCGAAATATGTCCAAAATTGGTATTAAAAACGATTATATTGAAAACGACGCTATCGATCATATTTGAAAATAATTAAATATGACATTCTGCAATTATTAATAACAACATTGTTAAATTCGTAAAATAATTAAGCAAAAAAAAAAACACATTCGAGTTAACCCATTAACACCTCTAGTTTAACTACAAAAATATTTTATTTTTATTTTCCGAGTTTTACAACTATAAGGAACAAAACAAACAGGAAATGAATTATAAATAAAGATAATAATAAAATATTACAAGATTAAAGGGCGTTTGCATCCAAGCGAGTACAACAGCTGATCAAGTATGGAATTGTTTGAAACACAGCCTTTCAATATAGAATGTTTTTAATTAACCATCTCTCACGATACATAATGACATATCGTAGAGGATTTGCAACTCTTTCGCGATTATGTTCGTTGTCGGAAGTAAATAAACTCTGCACTGCAGATGTAAAAAGCTCGTGCAATTGATCCAGAGTAGTCTCTCGTCCATTATTGTTAGCAAGAACATGCGATCGCCATGAATTTGAATTAGTCATGTTCACCAAATAGGTAAAAATAACCCACCGCCATTTTTTTTTACCTTTTATGGCTATGCGATATAAGTTGATCGATTGGTCTATCTGATCCACTACGCCCGTATTTTAATTATATATTCTGAAAACGTTTGGAATATTTATATCGACTTTTTGCTTTATTTCAGGACATCACCGCTTGTCTTTTCTCCATGCAATAAATTTAATGTTCGAATTCAAATGTTATATACGAGTATATAGATTAACTGAGAAAATATGTTTTTTCTTCTAATTTTTAATTTATTCTAGAAATTTGATTTTCAATATTTTAATGTCACGTCGAATGCATAGTGAACATCATTGATGAAGTTTGTAAAACGTTGAATAATTTCATTTAACGAACTCGTAATAAATAATTAATCCATATGTGTGTGTGTGTAAACGTGGTGTAAAAGTTCATTAAACACTAGAAATATTCGACTATTCATATTGATATCTTCATACAATTTAATTTCGTTTTTAAATAATATAGTTCATTATTTTAAAAAGTCTCTTATTATTTCAATAAAATAATTATCGTACATAATTTATATATATATATATATATATATATATATATATATATATATAAATAAAGTGTTTGTATGTATGTTCATTGTGCATGTGTAAATTACGATCGAGCAAAGTCATTTATCATATTTGCTTATTGTAGATGTATTATGTGGATTAGACAAAACGGTTTCCAATTATATCACAGTGGCTTTTATCATTAATATTAGAGATTAATTACAAGACAGCAGCCAAATAGCTGAGCTATAGATCACACGCCGATGATAATTTATTTAATTTCGTATTATTTATTAAATTGTCACATGTAACAAATTACACGCTATAAGTAACATCGTTTCTGTATGAAATATGTAAATTTTTTGTATCGTTCGTTTAAATAATATCAGCCGTCGTGCAACATTAATACTAATTATGGATACTATAAATATCATCTGTATATGGAACATGTACCATTTTTATTATTATAATACTAATAAATTTTAAACGAAAATGACACTGCGTTCGTGTGTGTGTGTGTGTGTGTGTATGTTTGTTTGTTACTCGCTATTGATACGTTTTTATGAGCTATGTATTTCAATTAATATACATACATACATGTGTATATATATATGTATATGTATATGTATATGTATATGTATGTATTGTATATATGTCTATTTAAAGCCACATTCGTTCAGTGTGTCGTGGTGTTTACACTTTTCTGGTGTTGTACGTTTTTATGTATCGACTTTTCATTAAACATTTTTTTCACTCCATTCAAACCGGTGTAAAAATATTAGAATCATGAGGCAAAAACATTATTTATTTAATGGTGATATTAATGTACAACGTGTTTTCTTCATTTACAATGATACAACTCACTGTGAAAAACTTTTGTTCGCATTCGTGTATAGTGTAATTAATTGTACATATTGTCAAAACAAATTAAAATAACGAATTCGTACACGACTGACGAAATCAAAAAAAAAAAAAAATGTTTATACACATATGTATATAAAATTGTGTTCGTTTAGATATACTAAACATTAAGTCGAAAACATTTTGAAATGAAAAACGATATTTTTTCAATTGAAATTCAAACCGAACCGGGAAAAATTGAAACGATTTCAATATGAGTCAACAGATGCAAATGTGGGTAAATAAAAACACTATGTAAAACAAAAAAAAATATGTTTACATTGACATTAGTACATTTGTTGTAAAACGTTAAATCAATCGTCATAATTATCGTATTATTTTTTATATACATACATACACATATATATATATATACATACATATATATATATATATATATATATATATATATATATATGAAAGTATAGAAATAATTTTTCTTTTCTTCAATTGACAAACATTTGATTGAAAACCACGAACAAAGACTTCTTCACGTATTTTTTATAAACGAAGTATGTGACTTGTACTGCATTAAATTTAAATCGAAAAGCGAATATGTACAGGAACTGGCTACATGCATACGTTAAATATATATGACAATATGTACGTGCTTGTGCTGCAATATGGTCAGTGCATTTTGAACGGTTTCCACCATACGGGTCACGAAATTAAATTTTCATGAATAAATTCCGACATGAAATATCAAATGCAAAAGTAAAAACCTTCTGTGCAAAGTTTCATCTTTTTCGAAATTATCATATTTGAAAATTAATTTCGAACAAGAGTATTTGATTTATTTATATACGTATATGTAACTGGAATAGTGTTAAAATAATTTGGTTTCTTTTAAATGAAATGTGCTTCGACCATTTGAAAACTTGAATTTATTTGAAATTTACTATTTTTATATATTCAATATTAACGTACTAAATTCGTGCTTTTTAAGAGGGAGGGATGGGGGTTTAGTAAAAGAAATAATACTTTTTTTAACAATTAAATACGAAATGATCGACGATGAAAAAACTATAACTGATTTCAATGAAATTATCTTTACTGAGTAATCGACTTATAAGAAAACGTGCACAAGTAATATATTTCGATTTTAAATTGTTCAGGAAAATAAATCTCTTTAATTACTTATATAATTATAGCCGTAGGGAATCGAAGAGGATAATACGCCAACAATGCAATTCACAAGAACTTTGAAAGCGAGTTTGAAACTTAAAGATTCGCTTAAATTATGAAATCGATGCTTCGGATGCACATTTTCTTTTTGTTAATCGTTTGAACTCGTTTATAAATTAGAACCTTCGGAGACGGCACTGTTTGAAGTCGGGCGTACACTTCGGCAACTAGTTAAAACACGTACGTACAGTTTAAAACTAGCTGAACCTACTAATAACTTTCTAACTTCAATCTACGAAAGTTTAAGAGATTCATTGGACGAAGATACATTTTAAAAAGTTTGACTCTTACTCTTATTGAAATTGTTTAAAGTTTAGCGAGATCGACTTTTATCGTTGTACTCAACGATGCGCTAATAGAATTATGTATGATAGATGCCAGAAATCAATTTTCCTGAAAAGTATTTGCATTGTTAATCGATCGGCTTGATAAGAAATCAATACATATTGCATTGTTTGTGTGAAATGTTGAAATACTATGAATAATATTAAAAGCGTGTTTCAATGCAATTTAATAAATTTCACGATGGCAACGTACAGTATGTGTGATATGATTATATGAAATAGTTTGCAGTAAAAATAACGTTCAACAGTCAGTTATTTGTCGACGAGCTGTTATTTGAAATAGTTAACGTTTTTAATTTGTTTACGTGACTTATTTTCGACAAACATTTACAAGAAATTCATATCGTCTATGACTGGTGATTTTATTTTTTCTTCTATTTGTTTCGAACAGGAACGGTCGTTGAAAATCATTGATGTTTTAAAAAGCTCGTTCGTGTTAAACTGTTTGTTTTATATTTCGCTATAAAAAAACAATAACTGATACTGTTTTCGCGTATAGAATTATTAATTTGAAAACATAAATAGCAATTACAAATACAAACGTATACAATAATTTAATCTATTTCATTTGTGTGCTAGTATATTAACGAGTCTTTTATGAAAGTAAAAAAAAAAAACGACATAATCATCATCATCAATAATGAGTGACAAATTACGTTTTCATCAAATATCTATTAAACAAACACATCCGATGAATTCTATGTAGTCGAACCGATCCGGGCTCGGAACCGTAATCATGCACGAGAGCTTTGCAAACTTAATCATTTTGCGCGAATCTGGCGCCGACTTTTAATTTCGAATTATCGAAATCCTTAGCAAAATATTATCGACGAATCAACAAATGAAACGTAAAACGCGACCGCTTATATTGAGTAGTTGTTCCCGGTCTGATTCGACAGCGACGTGACGTGACGGACGCGACGTCGAAGTTCGTTCGAACGTTCCGAATGAAAACGAACAGAAAATGAACGACGGATGGAAACGAATGTGGAACACGTAAATTGTTCGCGAATATCCCGTTGATCGATTCGCGCGAAAACTTTACTGCTGAAATCGTGCACGGTTCGTGTGCACTTGAACAGAAACCGCGCGCAGTTATTCGTAGAACGAACAAGAGTTTAACAAGACTGCTGCTGCGGTTCGTTTCGAACAGACGTTGGAACAGACGTTGTCAACTTCATGTGTCTGTTGGCCTAGGCTCGTTGCAAATACACTTCCTTGCGCATTGTTCAACTCGCGAGGAACATCGTGTAACTTAAATTTATTTTATACACTTGCATATGTAAAAGTCACTCGGAGGTATGATGATACGTTTTGTGTGTGTATGTGTGTGTTTTTTAAAATAATAATAATATCAATAATAACGAACTTAAATAGTGTCTCAATTGAATTGAAAATACAATACTCCGACTTTCATCAAACGAAACCTTAATGTAAAAATCAAATATTCTTTGACTAGAAACGAAAAAGTAATCATTTACTTTATTTTACTATAAGAACATTTTAGCATTTCAGATAAACATCCATTTAGTTGGAAACTTTATAGTGTCTAGACTTTTTTTTTCTAAAAAATCTATGAAATATGAATGCGGTTATTTTAAATTATTTTATTTACAATGAAACGCTTTAGTCGAGACAAACGCAACGAGATGTAAAAAAATATCATCGTTACTTCATACATATGTATAAGCAGTTGAGAGATATTTAGTTTCATTTTTATATTACGAATATTGAATTTTTCAGCTATTAAATTTATTGAAATAGCAATCATCATACACTCGTTCGAGACTGTGAATTCATCATCGTTGCATTGCAATAAAGAACTCTCTTTATTTTAAAGAGTTCTTCAAACGATTTCAAAAGCCATGATTGAGAAACGCAAACAGTTTCATATACAAATCCTGTGAAAACTGTTCTATGAAAGATTGAATTTTTATTGATTTGTGTTTCTTTCATATTTTAGATATTTTAATATGTTTTCTTCTATTATTATTACACACACACACACACACACACACATATACATATATACATAATATCTGGATTTTTTTATTGTGCCTTTTATTCCCAAAACCATATACAGTTACTACGTCAGTACATTTTTTTCGTATTGTCTGTTTCGACCTTTACATTGATTTTTCATGTTACGTCATGGATGAATTTAATAAAGGTGTGCATTTTTGAACAACACAAGCGGAAGTACGGGGTTAGATTAATGCGTTCGTTAAACCGAGAGATTTGCGCACGTGATTATTTATTACAACTTTGAAATTAGTTGAAGTAAATCAAATTAATATCATTATTATGTATGTATGCATGTAGGTTAGGTGTGCTAATTAGTGTTGTTCATTATTGTATAAATTTCAGAACGACTGTTGGTAATTTAATTTTTTAAAAATATCTCTACGTTTTTTATCGTTTAATCATTTGTTGTATTATGTATATGTATATATATATATATTTACTTCTATGTTTACAACAATATGACACGTTTTTTTTTTTTTTTTTTTTTTTGACCGCATTAAAAACGATTCAAGTCTTATATCTGAAATAACAACCGCAAAGATGTGACGGCGAACGTTTTCTTATCGTTCCACCATTAAAATTCTACTATGCTACAAAACATACGTGATGCACATTTGCTTCGCTAGGTCTATTGTTGACTGATGTAGTAGTCTGTCTCTCGGAAATCACGACCAATAGAAAAACCGCCGAAAGAAACGCATGGAATGCGACAAGAAAGTGTCGTCCTTGGATGGGTCACGTTTCATCATCTCTGCGATTCTTAATATTAGATCGCGATGCTGTGCGTGCGACAAATAATTCACTAGTTATTGTTCATTGCGAAAAATAAAAAATCGTATCTCTCGACACACGGTATGCATCGTAGACGATGTTATTAACACTAAACCTACCACATCGGGTCAAATGATCTTCTTTAAACTTTTTTTCAAAATTTCTTACGTAAAGCGTTTTCACATCGCCAGTTGACTTTACGTCTTTTAGTATAATTTACATACAATGTATTTTTCAATATTTATTTCTCCCTTGTTTATTTTTTTTACCGAGAAATATATACAACTGGACCCACGTACCGTGACGAGTCATTTGACCCGTCGCACCAAATACGTTATAAATGGATTTCCATATTTAGAAAAGGATGAAATCAGAGAATCTTCGATTCCACTCGGAGAGTTCGTTGTTATAAAACTAACGGAACCGTTTACGGAATGTAGAATGTCCGTTACCACTGATATTTTTTTACGAGCACATCACTAGCTGCAAAATTACTACATAAAAAAAACCCACTATCGTTGGAACCATCCGTGGAAATAAAAAAGAATTACCTAAATTCGCAAAGAAGGCGAAAGAAGGTATGCCACGCTTCTTCATTTACAAAACTGTATAAATCGAATCATTGTACACTTACAGTTTATAAAAGTAAGCCAAATAAAAAGTGCTTTTACTAAGCTCGATGCATAAATCTATAAAATCAGATCTCGGATCAGATGGCAAGAAAATACTCGGTGAAATCAAAATGTCAAAGATGCCCTTTGCTGGTTTTCGTCAATATTCTTGATCTAGCTGGAATAAACTCTTGGTTGTTATATAAAGAAGCAACCGGGGAGAAAAATACTAGGCAACAATTTTTATTCAAATTAGCTGAAGAACTCGCTGAAGATTTTCATGATACGCAAAAGAAAAACCGAGAAGATCTACATGAAACGTCAATAAATTCAGTTTCAATTCATGTGCGAGAAAAAAGTTCCAAATAAAATATCGCAAAGAAAATAAATCTACAAAAGTCTGTCTCAAATGCCAAAAATATGTGTGTGGCAAATGTACCTTCCAATCATTTGCAAACTATGCACTGAACATGAATAGGTTTGCATATTGTTTATTTCTAAATTCGAGAATACGTTGGAATTTCGTTCCTTTATTTCTATTCATTTTTGAATCAAATAAATAAATAAATTAGAACCGTTATTTTAACAAAATTGTTTTATTCCACGCAAAATTACATTCAATGCCAATCTTCGGAATCGCGATTATTTTTGCCAAGTTTTCAGTTTCAGTTATATATATATATATAAAATATTGTGTGTGTTGCCATGCCAACTGGCCACTCCCCTTTCATGATGGCCGCTGATGACGTCACAGCGGCCATTTGCAAATTAGAAGAGATTAGAGTAACGGGTGACAAAGACAACAACGTTGCACTGAAACGTCTTCTACGTGCAGGATTGTCCTTTTGACAATTATTTTTGCATTGAAACGTCTTACTGCATACAGGATTGTCCTTTGGACAAACATTTCTAACGCGATCATTCAGACGAAGCATTTTCCCTGAAACTGAAAACTTGGCAAAATGGTCGCGATTCCGAAGATTCGCAAGCCGTCGAGATTGCAAATCTTCTTATGGATAAAAAGTACTCGATCATGTTTTCGCTTGCGGGATCATGATCGACGAGTCGTTTGGGTTTCGGGAAGAGCATGCAACTACCCAGCATCTTATTTGGCTGATAGAACGGGGGTGGCTTCAACGATAGGCACAGCAGTGAATAAATGAACGAGGACATACTTACATGAACAAAAACACGTTTTGCGACTCTAAGACAATGAAAATGATTTAACTGTTGTCTAAAATTCAGTATTCTCGTCGATATTCGTACCATTGCTGGTTTAAAACTGACGTTGAATAAAAGTAGTTGAAATAAATAACGCGTGTATTTTTGCTATACGTACATCGTAAAATATAAGACTTGTTTAAGATAAGTCATTTGATCCGCTATGATAGAATAGGTATACATGAAATATCGGCGAGTTTAGTGTTAATAACGAGATTGCTCTTATACGTAATCGATTGTAATAATACGCGATGAGTTATGATAAAATACTGTTATTACTTTGATGTTTAATATGCGAGGAGAACGCTCGTTCGCATCGTCATAACTATTATAACAGTAATAATAATAATTATCATATATTTTTTTAATTGAATAAAAGAACGCGTCGATCTTTTTTTTCAAAGGAACGACATGGAAACGAGCACACACACACACACATACATAATGGCATATATTAGTCAAAGTAAATTAAATTCGAAAGCCTATTTACAAAATACATTTTATTATAATGTGTGCACGTGTATCAAAGTAGACGTGTTGTTTCGAAAAACGACAAAGTAAAGGTGCACGTACCTGTTTGTTTGCTAAAAAGTGAAGGCATGTTTGAAATATGCTATAATTAAGTACTTTGTCACGGCGACGACGGTGGATTCCATTGTGTCATAGTCATTTTGTTTGTTCTCTTTGTTTTACGAGCCCGGTGACAGGAAATTGATAAAGCACGAGACACGCCGAGACAAAATTTTATATAACTTCGTTAAGTTGACGAAAACCTCGCGAATATATGTATTCTTCTCGGCTGTGTTATTATTAAACAAAATTGACTGTATTATCCTTATTACGACGACGTTTATTATGCTTTACATAATTTTCCTACGCTCGTATTTACGATATGCGAATAAATTAATATACGTTCGCACGCACACGGCTACATAGTTCGTACACGTCGATGAAGAATGAAATTCCACGAAATCGTTTCGATTTTTTCTGTATACGGCAGAGAAGCGAAGGGATTTGAAACTTTGACCGGCTTCAAAGTTTCGTAGATTGAAATCGACGTTGCACTTTCCTTTCGAAACAAATACCGGTTCATTTCGAGTTTTGTGCTCGTCGAGAAAACGAAATTCACACTGCGGCTGTATATAAAACTGAAATGTAAAGTACATTCCGCAACTACACTGGCTCAATTCAACAATTATTTTATATTATTTGCCTCAATTAATTTTATTTGCGCTTGAAATATTGACGCGTGCTATAACAATTTGACGTGTGGTTTTCTCACGCATTACTATAAACGGTAATGTGGTCATATACATATATATGTATATACGTACACATGTATATGTTTAGGTTATATAATTATTAAGATCAAATAGTATTTTACTTACAAGGATATCAAAGGTAATTAAAATAAATGGTGTATATGTATGTATGTTAGAACAGATAATTAAGTATTCACATATTATTTTAATGTATGTATAGAGAGAGAGAGAGAGAGACAGAATTATATATTTTTAAAAAATCAGATTTTATGTAAAATATCAAAAACCGTATCATATTTATTATAATAGAGAACCGAACGATTTGTGTATTATTAAAATACAAAAAGTTATTTATAAATTCGATGTTTTATAATTCTGCAATAACCATAACTGACGAGATCGAAATAAAATACTTAGCTAGATAGAAATGAAAACGAAAAGATGACAATGAAAAAGAGGGAAATGCATGTAATATGAAGTAAACAAATATCACAAGAGAATGCTTTTTATACGTCCTCGTGGACGACAAAGTACATCTTTCATTTGAATGAGAATGAATTAGAGAAATAAGAAAGGGTTCGTTCGAAACGACTCGAGCTTATATGCTGTATTGTTCTACCACTGACAAAATAAGAATATGTTTATTGTAAAAAAATATATTTCTATTTATTCGTCGGCGTGTATATGTTGAGTTGTTTAAATAAATCATATATTTATATGTGTGTATATGATGTAGTGATGCAATGAGAGCAATTTAATATATATTGTTAATAATTTTTCCGATCAACAATCTCATACATTAACATTTATTTCGACAAACATATCGAATATACTATGTATGTATTATTTTTTATTTATAGCAACAACATTGAAAATTGTATATCGAATTGAATCTATGCATATATATATATATATATATATATATATATATATGTACGTGCTGAATCAATTTTACAGCGCGTTGCTATTGCATCTTTCAAGCAAACTAAAGTGCTTGTTAACTTTGACATGCTGTAACATTCGGAGATGACAGGAAATTTCTATTTTTAACGCGAAAGATGTGATGTGCTCCCTTCGTGACATTTTTATACTTCATTTGACGTATCTAGAAAAATAGTTTATAAAACATTTTAGACGCATTCGTTCCGTTCCCATATTCCAAACATATTTTATTCTATTCTTATAAATACATATATAATGTATTATGACCCTCGTATACATTTTATTATTTCTAATTATATTTATCGTTTTTAATTAAGTATTGTACATTGACAATGCCCGAAAAAATTAATTAAAATGATTATATACATATACATACATACACATGCAGACAAATATTAACAACTGTTGAAAATATTTTTATTTTATGAACGTGTTAATCACTCTGTCGGATCTGATTTATATTTTAAATAACAAATTCGTAATTAGTTGCAAATACAGAATACAGTCGCGTCGCGTAACATATGTGAGTGTGTGTGTGTGTGTGTTTTTCTACATACGAACTGTATCTGTTTTATTTCTTTAATTTCGTTCATTAACATTATTCCTGAATGTCACATAGTCACATGTACCGTCATGTACCGTTTAATTAAATCCATTCATTACTAAGATAAATGTTATTAAAACGTGTTTTGAAAGCTGTTTTTTCAGTGTTATTTTTTCAAGCTTTCGTTTAATCAATGAACGTAAAATACGTCGAGATCGGCAGATAATTAAACAACAGTTCGACGGTAATTATAAATTCACGTTCGACTATTATTGTTCGACATAATTTATGTGGGGTTTTTTTTTTTGACAAAAATGTAAATTATGACGAGCCGTACATTGAAATTCAATTAAACAATAGAATAATCCGAATTCGAAAAATCAATAATCGAGCACGAGTTCGTTGGCGACGTTTACAAGAAAATAAATGCATTTACTTAAGCTCTTATCTAATAATTAATCTTCTTGTATGTACGCGGACAATTAATCTTCTTAAAAGTATAAAAAAAAGTCAAACTTTGCCAGTTTAAACAATTAATCTTTATAAATATAAAAGTGGAATGCGTTGTATTGGAATAGAATTAAAATCATTCCCATCTTCTCGGAATTAAAATGGAGTGTTTTTCTTGCAATAAAATTATTGCAACTTATCATACACATCTATGTATATGAATGTATATAAGAAAATAAGCGTTTGAGTGAAAAACTCTATTTAATTAATTGTTAATCTGTTATTATGAACAACATTATATATCATCATTTTTATCGGTCTCTTTCTGTAGTTCATACAGATAATTTTTCTCAAGTCTCTATCCCATTTATCTATCGATCTCTTCCAGGGCTTTGTTTATATGTATATCTAAATTCACAAGTAATAGTTTCTCTTGTTCATCGACGGTCTCATGTTCTTGACACATAACCGGTCCATATCCATTTCAAATCCATCTTTCACTGCCACAAGTGAGAACAGGTAGGATGCATAATTGATCAAAAACATTTCTCTTTGAGCTTATAAATGAATACTCGTTTAGTGATAATCATTTGCCCCATGCATACATACTTTTCAACTTTTTCTGTTTATACTCATTTTAATTTAATTTTTCATTCGTCTGAAAATTATTTGTACATTATTTTTATCGTTTCAAATTTTATTACAACACCAGTTTTTTGACTTGTTTTATTTAATTCTTTTTTCAAGTTTATTCGGATTTCTCGGTTCATTTTTATTCCTTCAGATTTTCTGTTTAGTACCTTTATGTTTTAAAATTTTTAGTATATATATATATATATATATATATAAGTATGTTTGTATGTATAATATGTAATTGAGCAAAATAAAGCAATAAATCAAGCTCGCGGTCGTTCGAAAACAATCGTTTTTAGGATATAAACAGTGGTCGAACGTTCGTTGATCGGTTTTCGTTACCAGACACGTCGGATTCGTAATTCAATCGAATCCATTCATTAAATAAAAAAAAGTGTAATCATCACGCACAGTTGTCGAGAGACGTTGGTGGTACGTTCGCCGCCCCCTTTTGGCTAAACACACACACATACATATATACACACACACACACATATATATATATATATATATATATATATATATTTGATTTAGTCCCGTCGACGGAGCCAACCGCATACACCAACACACGAGCACTTAACGTATTATAAGTTTTCGGTCTAATGTGATCACTCCACCTGACTAAACTACTTCCGGAAAGTGCTGCGTGATGAATGGGTCTGCGGTTTGGCCTCCGTCTTGCCAGACATGAAGCTATAATCTAATATCTGTCTATTTAGACGCGAATATATTTATTGTATATAAATATATATATATATATATATATATATATATATATATATATATATATATATATTTATATAAATAGATAGATAGATAGATAGAGATCAAAACATATTCAATATCAATGTCGTGGTTCACATATGATCATTATTTTTTTCACGATGTACTCTACTTTTAATATAGACTTACATATTTAACAAATATATTTCTATACATAAATGTGATCATTTGAAATGTTTATCTGTTACAGAGTTTTGTGGCGTCATGCACAGAACAGTGCTGTCTACATCTGTTCTTCTGTGCCTCCTAGTGTACGCGGGCGACAGAAGTTTCGTGGACACGGCTCCGATTGGCGAATCGCTAGGTGAGCGCGCGTTCGAGTTTAACGAACGTTTCAATCTTGTGCACGGTCAGACTGTGAACATTACATTCGGTAACGCTGTGTACATGGTCGGAGCTTTTTTTTTCCTACATTAAATTAATTTCACTTGTAATCTGTATGAATGGACTCGCATTCATCGACATTATCGGTAATATCGTCGTAATGGGGAATAGATGTACATGATTTGATCTGAAGTGGTATTTTTATTGTCGTCATGTTAACAAACACTAATGGATTTTGTATTTTATATATATATATATTGTCCTTTTTTATTATTCATATAATTGAGTAAGTTTTAATAACAACAAACTGATAAATTAAAAACGGACCATTTAACATTTCTCTTCAATGAATGATCGTCTACGATTTACAATATTATTTTGCACGTTTTATCTCGATTTCAAAATACGTGATGACATTCAATAATCAATCAACGTTGAATCTGACTGATCGAAATCTATGTAATATTTCAATGAAAACGACATTTTTCGATTTTTTTTAAATGAACTTTATCAAATTTTCAAAACAGTTTATCGATCATATCGAATGATAATTTAATTTTCAATTGTACGATATATATTATTATCTTGATTAGTGTTCCGATTTAACAATAACTATAATAAAATAATTATATGAGTAGTGTATAATTATGTTATTCTTTACACATTCATTCCTATTCGAAATAGTGCAATAATTACAATCGATTTCTAAACGATAGAATGTCAGATAATTTGCAAATGTTCGAGTTTTATAAAATTAATTTATTGCCGCAATTTAAAAACGGTTATTCGATTATTGGCGGATAAAGAATTTTCAGAATATCATTTCGAATTCATTGACTGCAATTAAAATTCCATTGCATTGCGGTATTCAAAACGGTTAGGCTTGCGCTTCAATACAGGGAAATTTATATTCGCCATTGCTGACGAAAAATATTCTCATAGTCTATGATACGTATTCAATATTAATATACGTAAATGTGTTTGCAATGATGAAAAAAAATATATATTTTGCGAATTTTAATGGTCTCAATAATATATATACATATATACACACACACACATACATTCACATACATGTTTCGTTCGTACGTGAATGTTTCAAAAAACATAGAAGAAACAAATTACATCTGAACAAAATATACGTATCGCATCGAACGTGAATTCAAAGACGTCTAAAACGTTTCACGATTCCCACGAATTTGTTACCTTGTCATCAATGTATTCGAAGTCTGTGCAAAGGTTGGCGGACGGCACATTTCTCTTAGCGTGTGTATCTTATATTTTAGAGGGAACGTGACCCGTTAACAGAACGACGTCCAAATCACGAAAATCGCCACATGCTCGCAACGATATAGTAATTTGCTCGTACATTCAAAAGGTTTCTTTTTTTATTATTATTATTATTATATTTATACTCCCTGGCCGCTCGAATCAATCGATTCTAAATCAAATCATTTATTGATTTCGTTCGAGAGAAATAACTGACGCCCGCTATAATGCAGTTTCGTAATTTGAAAAGAAACTTGTTGATACACATACACACACACACACACACATATGTGTTCGCACAAATGAACAGGAGAATAAATGGCGTCGGATGAAATTCACATATTATGAAGAAGACAAATATTATTCCATGTTGGAAAAGAAAAGTTTTTGATCGGTCCTTACTTGGGTCTTTAATGCAAAAAAAAATATATATCAGTGACTATAGACAATACAAAGAAGTATGGAAAAATGTCTGTTAGAAATAATATGTACAGATAGAAAAATAACTGGATAGATCTGAACGAAAAAAAGGTACGAATATTAAAGCAAAGTGAGGAGTTTGAAATAGAAATAGATTGTTATAGAAATTGTTGATTGAGAAGCTAGATATATGAAAAAAGGCCCGAGAAGAGATCAATGCATAGATGAAACAGAGACATATGAAAATTTATAGAAAAAAAAACTGAAAGAGAAAATCATTAAAATGGTCCGAGTGGAAAATTTTGAAAGAGAAAGTTTATTTTTACTCGGAACTTATTAAAATAAAATAATTCTCATAATAGTTAACCGCACATGATTCCATAAAATGAAAGTGTCAAGTGGAGTATTTAATAAAAAAATATTTTTCTTATATTTGTGATATTGTTGGAAACTATAGGAATATTGAAATACGAAAAAATATATGTAAATAAAATATATGAACGGATAAATGAAAAAATAATGATATTAAATATTGACGATACCCGAAGGAAATAAATATTTCGAAAACTAATATTGATCGTTGTCAATTACGATATGTTAATGTTGAATTTTAGAATGAAGAGTTGTTTGTGGATAATTAGTGATTGATTTCATGTAATTTGAACGGATGTATTTCGAAATTAATTGCGAACGTAAATGTATCGTTTAATAAAACTAGTTTATAATCGAGAGTCGTTTCTATTCCGAAGTAGAAATTTTTTTTGAAAAAAATCCAAACTCTTTATTACATCAAATGAAATTTCGTGAAATTATACAATTAGCAATTTGTCGATGACAGTTAGTCTCTAGAATATTTGTTTTTCATTAAAGTGAACGATTTTATTTCAAAATTATGAGAAAATATTTTAAGAGTTCAGCTTACACGACATTGAAAGAAAATTAAATGCACATGAAATGATGTACTATATAACAATCTAATGAAATATATTTTCCAATCAAACTTTATTTAACTGCATTGCTTTATAAATATTTAATTCGAATGACTGCATTAAAAATGAGTTCTATCTGTGAAATTTGTATTGATTTCATTATCACACACACACACGCACATATATATATATATATATATATATATATATATATATATATATATATATATAATGTTTGTTCGTCATTTTTCAACTAGAAATAATGTAGAATATTATTTAGTGTTTTTTTAATAGTAAATTTCATTTATTATCATCTGCTGTTCCATATTCCTTTTTACGTATTAATTTGTTTATCTAAATCAAAAATATATAATTAAATATCCATACTCGGTGCTGAAGAGAAACAAACTAATTTTGCTAGTACTTTATATTGACATTAATTAACACACCTTTGATGTTTGTTGGTCGTATTGTAAAACAATCTCGGTAAAAACAAATAACTCTAATTAATATAATTGTCTCCTACGTAAATTGAACAGATCGTTTAGACTATGAAAAACCGACGGTAAAACAAACTCGAGTTCGAAGAACACGGCAACAGTTTTTATGCGAACGTCGCTGAAGCTCTCTTATTTTGTGTTGATTAATAAGTGGACTATCATTGGAGAGTTAAATCTTGCGAGTGATTTCTTTTTTTCCCTCGTACTGCCGAAACTTTTCCAACGAAATGATAATTTTTTAAATACTCGTTCAAGAAGTTACTTGGTATATTTCGTACGAAATTAAACGTATTAAAAATATCATATCAATTATTCGTCGTCGCCTTGTTCCTATTTTTTACTATATATAAAAATAAATCTGTAATGATATATTTATAAAATTGCTTTTGTCGAATGTTGAACTTGATAAACACCTATCGTATCGTCATTTTTCCTCATAAAAAAAAACAAACACCAAAATTCGCTATGTCGCAGATAATTATGATGATATTATAATTGATTCGAACATTTTTTTTCCTCCAAAAATGTAAGAAATTAGTATTCGTAAAATACGCGAGTTTTATTTGAATCCATATATATGGATTCTAAGCCTCGAGCGATTATATTGTCTGATGAGTTTTGAACGAAGTTAGAAATTTGTGAGATGGTGTAATTTCACGCTCCCTATTATAGCACGGCTCCCCTTATTTTAATTTTCTCGTGAATCTCAAGTTATGATAAACTCTTTTATCGATAATGCAATGCTGATGTACCAGTGTAGTGAATATCATGTTTGAGTTACGATAATGTTGACATTTATTTGAAACAATAGTTTTTCTCTACATGTAGATATATATATATATATATATATATATATATATATATATAATATACACATATTTGAAGATATAAATAAGATACCTTTGATATGAAAAATATTTTTGATAAAAATATATATTCCAAGAATTTTGTTCTTGTGGTAAAACAACTCTCAAAACGTTGAATAATTTATGACAAGTATTTCAAAGTTTCATGATTAAATATTGTACGCCTTAGAAGTTTCTAGTTACACACGTATACGTAAGCATTATATATATATATATCTATATATATATATATATATATATATCTATATATATATATATATATATATACACATATATATTTGTTTTTATTTTTTTATACATGTACCGAATTTACATAAATATGTAAAGATAAACGTTGTTTTCACACTAGCTACATTGTAACATCACATTTAAACATTGTTTGCATCGTTTCTCCTAGTCCATTTGATGACATATTTAAACCTATTTCATTTTTCATGAGATACTGTATCTTTCTAGACTGAAAAGAAATTCTGATCTACTCACGACCACATCGCGTATCTATAAAAAATAGACGTATGAAAAAAGGAACGTACATATATCTTTTATAAAGTTCAACGAGACACACAACGTTTTTTTTTCTAAAGTTCGTTCAAATGCCACTTTTCATTTTCGTTTCAGTTACGCTCGTATTAGATTGTCAATAAAGTTATTAATTTTATTTTTGTTGTCGTGTCGAACAAAAAAATCATCACAAATTTCAACGTAATATATTTTCATTATGATAATTGAGCACGGTTACGTTCATTTAACTGTCATAGACGTTAATTTCACTGTTCAGAATATACTTCATTCGAATCCTCGTCAAAAAAAAGAAATTTTTCACGATATTCAATTTTACAACGTTAGTCCACTTATCAACGAGAGAGTTTCAAGCAATAGCTATATCTCATACGAAGATGTAATCTAATGGTATACATTTTATTGGTCCCCCGTTTAAATTGTTTCGCATGGTTATTTCGAGCTTTTGTATTTGGTTTCGTAAACGATGAAAAAATAGTATTAAAACACACTTTCAATATTGTCCGTCTCTAATATAAAAACAGATAAAAAAAATACAACGTATCGCAAACTCATAAAGTACGATTTGAAAATTTACGATCGCACTGTAACCGACGAATAATCTCGTGTACTACAGCATAAATAAAATTATCGACTCACGTATCGTATGGAAAATAAAGTATAAATTAAAAAGTTACTTCATTTCTCCCAGTGGAGGCGGATGCGTGTACGTATTTAATACAAAAATAACATCCAGGCACATATTTTTCACACACACACATACGCGCATATAAAATAAACAGGAAAAGTTCGCGTTACATCAACGACCAAATAAACATTTTGTGTCGGATAGAGTACGGTGCGCAGAGATGAACCGAGAACGAGCCGGAAACAAAGATGTATTAACACGAAGACGCCGACAATAACCATAACCTATACAATTGCACCGAGTGGGATGGGGCGCGGGAACTTTTTAGGTTAATGTTCGAAAAGTCGTAAATTATTTGCGAGGTGAGAATTACAGTCACGCGTCGAGGGCTAGACGGAATTCGCGCAGGCCGGGTCTTAGTGTCTATTCACGTTTTATTAGTATTTGAAATCTGTACAGTTTCGTTGTAGCGACGTAACTACACGAAACGAAGAACATTTCCTTTTTATAGGAGATATTTACGAATTATCGCGATAGAAGAAACTGGCGATTACGAACAAGTTTCGAGTGAAAATGAGCCAAACGATCGAGATGTAATCTTTTCTTTTTTTCGTTTCGTTTCGTTCGAACGACGATCGAGACGATGATCTTCTTTTTGTTCGCTAACTTGAAAATAAACTCTCCGAGTACAAATGATTTATTATTATTATTATTATTATTTGAATGCGAATTTAAAGTAAACGGAATATGGAATAAAATACGTGTAAAACATACATATAATATAAAGTCGTTTGTTTGAGAAATCACAGATTTCTTCCAAAAATTATTGAATATTTGTAACAATTCACTTTTTAGATAACTCTTGAAAAGTACATCTATTTCAAGAATTAAATTAACTATATATATATATATATATATATATATATATATATATATATATTTGTACAAGATGTTTATGTATAAATGATGTTTGTTTCGAAGAAAACTCCACCGTTGCATGTACGGATAAAAATGCAAAAATGAAGAACTGACACGGATGCAGTGTAACAAAAACATTGATCCGAGTGTTGCGAATTTCAAATGGAAAATGTGTGTTCGAGTTAAAATTCTGCCGTGCTTGTTTGACGTTAACGGAAAACTCTTCCGACATAGACGATGTTATTTTTGTTGAAGAGAGACGTGCGGTAATTGGACACTCGTAAATCTAAATACAACGTTAAGTTCGATATTTTGTAAATGTTCCATTAATCCTTCCTTAATCTGCCGCTGCCGGGCGCGTGCGTGCGGTCGTTGGAAAAAAGCGAGAAGAGAGCTTCATAGCCGCGTGCGGTTTTTCGCACGGGTTTTTTTTATTTATACGTCCGACTGTTTAAACGTTCGCCAATTGAACTCCTCGGAGTTACTCGTTCTGTTTCCAAGACAAGACGGCCATACGCATGCACGTCGATCGGCACGTATGTATAAATGAACGGCACTGCGTCACTGCACTTTACAGTTCCGTTTTGTGTTTGAACGAACGACGATAAAACGTTCTCTCGAACGAGTCGAGATCGAGCGTTAAGATTTTCGCGGTCGTCGGACGCGTTCGTACCCAATAAATATGAACGTTGCGCCGATCACGATTTGTTTATCGACTAACGAATAAACCCTATCTAATTATTTTCATTCGGATGCGAACGATCGACTTTTACGGCGCGATTCTTCTTCGACACGCAATTTGTACGGCACCGAATCGATTACAAGCTCGAGAATTATACTCGGCTAGATCACGGCGACGTTTCATATCGAATTGTTTTCAATGTTATCAGTTCAAGAGACGAAGTCGGAAATATCGTTGCACGAACGTCGTCGACTTGAAATTTTAATTTACGATGCTCTCTTCAGACATTGAAGCGATTTTTATTTTTCCCATGAAATTTAATCGTTTTCATTCATACATTTTTCCATATAACAAAAATGTACGATTCTTTTCATTGAACAGCAAGAATATTTTAATTTTCCAACAGACTTTCGTCCAACTTTGAAATATTTTCACACGAATCTCTTTTGTAATAAACTAAAAGGAATATTAAGAATTTTTTTTTGACGATTTATCATTATTTATTTACTTATTTATTTCGATCCGTGTTGAATTGTAGAAAATTATTTTAATTTTAAAATCGTTTATATATGGAATAGAATGTATGTTACCCTTTCAATATATATATATATATATATATATATATATAATATGTAAATTTGTATATGTATTTTGATAACTTTTCAAACACGGCACAGTAATTAAAATACCGATGGAACATAAAATGAAATCCAATTCGACCGCGAAACCCTTCTGATTAATATTAAAAACAACAGTAATACTTAAACGTCGACCATTAACGACCCGACTGGATAATTCAATAACAGCACCGTGCAATTCACAAAGTAATTTTACCTAAATCTAAAATCCATTAGTCGACAACAGAAACACGATTATGCAATTCGAAATTGTATGTGTACACAGGACGACTACGAAGGACTCGCATTATACGACGTAGAGGACAAGGCACGCGTTCGCAGCAAAAGGCATTCACCGAATATATATATGTATGTATGTATGTGTGTATATATATGTGTGTGTGTGTGTGTTTGTGTGGATAGTCTCGGCGGAGAGAATGTGTATGCGGAATTTGAGTGAGCGACAGCTTACTGTACAACTCACAAATTGTGTTGTACCCCAAACACCACAAGACGGTAACATCGCGTCGTCAGTCGCCGCCGGTACCCGAGAATGCATAATTCAAGTAATTGTTGACGGAGGATACTCCGGCTATGCGCGGCGAACGGAAAAAAAATTCTAACCGGATTTGAATATTTCATGGAGACAATCGTGGAATCGTAGCTCCGTGCACACGCACGTCTTTCGGCGTGTCTTCTTTTCGGATTCTTTCGCCGTGGTAAGAGGAACGACAACGTCGCCAGTATGTGACGTTTCGTTGAACATTTCGCTGCGCACAACGACGATCCTTTCTGCACATTTGCACGCTCGCGACACTTTGCAAACGGAACTGACGATTGAAAAGATGAAAAATTGAAATAAGATATCGTATGAATGGAGATTTTTGTCAAAAGCGACAGAGAATAATATTAACAGTACAACAACAACAACAACAAACACTCGATAACAACACTCGATATCGTTCAATGTTGTGAATTAAATAAAGAAACACGAATCCGAACGCACGGCTTGCAAAGTTTATAATTAATTAAACAAATACGAATTGAACAAACATACAGTTCCATGTAATGATTAATTTCGTTTGTCGAGAGAGGGGCGTCGTATCTCCTTATCATTTTCCAATAGAATCGTATTTAATCGAACGATTGAAATAATGCTCCACCGTGCTATATGTACGTGTAAAAGGAATACATTTACAATTATTATTTCATTTTTTAAATCTGTAGACGTAAATGGTAACAATTAAAAAAACATATTCAAAACAGAAACAGTAAATTTGTATTTGACGTAGATGCAAACACGTGTGTCATGTTTATTAGAAAGTTGTACGATTATAATAAATTTTATGAAGCGTCGTTATTATATCTTTCGTTCGTGCACGAGACGAGAAAATAATTTAAAAAATAAACGTCCACGTCAATGAACGTATAATAATGTATTATACGTTGGAAATAATATCTGGTTCAAATTCGTATTAACTTTCAATTGACGTTAAATAAATTACACACGAGCATATAACGTATGCGATTTCGAAGAAATCCGTTTATTAAACGCATTGTCTCGTAAATTGTGCGAGGGACGTCGTCGTTGGTCGTTTTAAATATATATATATATATATTTCATATTTTAATAAATATTAAAACCGTTCCTCAATGTAAAACGTACGTATGTAACAGATGTTCATATTTTAAACACAATATCTCGCGAGACACTAGCTCAGGCTTCTGAATATTATACATTTATACGTCCCTAACGTGTACTTCTCGTGAATAAACAACGTTTTTGATACATTATTTTTTTATTAACACTCTATTTGAGATCTACACTTTTCAGAACGTAACCAAAGATAAGGAAACAACTTTCAAAAATAACCGTTGAAGTGATATAAAAGACGAACGCTGATAATAGGAACGACAGAGCAAATGTCGACAGAGAGAGAACTGAAATTATAGAACGGGAGAGAACGAAATGTATTTTTTATATCTTGTTTGTTTTTTTATTACTGAAACGAAATTAATTTAATCGCAATTACATCTATGTAAGTTCATGGGGGAATAGGAGTATGTATGAACAAGTATGTTTTTTAGAAAAAAAGTCTATACTCGAAATAATAATAATAATTATATTCGTAAGAGTGAAATTTTTAAACACGTCGCTGCTAATTCAATCGATATATACGTAGCGCGATTTTTTTTTGCTCATTATTAAAATTTTTTTTCCTATTAGCTAATGGACTGGTGGGACTGATAATGACTTTTAAAAATCAATAAGTAAATATATGACACTGCTCTTGTGTACATACAATTAAAAGAAAAAAATAAAACACGACACGGTATTCATCTGAATGAATATTTTCAAAGTGTGTGTGTGTGTGTGTTTGAAAATGACATTTTCGCCATAAGATGTGAATGATCTTTTTAGTCGATTAGAAAATCTCTCGAAATGCGTCGAATTCGATTATGAAATCAATATAATTAGAACACAATAACGTTTAGGTCAGACTGTTTTCATATGCTCGAATGGTTCGCGAGTTCAAAGACAATATGGTCTTCATTAAATTGATAGCATCTAACTAATTACGAATCGATATGAACGCAAAATTGGCAATTCGTGTACAGCGAATCGACACAAAAACCGAATTATTTACATTGGCAAATCGAATGAAATACGATTGTAATAGAATTTATTTGATAATTTCTACAAATTATATAAATAAAATAATTTATTCGCCGGATATAATGGAACGTCGAATTGAAATACGAGAGTTTGTACAAAATTAATACATATTTATTTAACAACAACGCGCAACAACAATATATGTGGAATGAAACAAAGACAAAAATTGTAAATAAAATTCAATTTCAAATTCAATTTGGAGTTTAATTGAATTGTGCGGTTGAATAAAGTCTCATATGTTGTCGATTTGCTTTGTGTGGATTTTTCACATTTTATTATAATCACCTTTCGCAATAATTCCACATAGACTACCGCGTATTCGTTTCCTCGGAGATGTGTATGTATATATATTTATATATATATATATATATATATATATATATATATATATAATGTTACTTCTTTCGGTTTATTTTTAATGCGAGTAACTTTTTTCACTTACTGTTTAATCTTGGACGTCTTTCTAATTAAATATGTTTGTTAAACTTATTGCGAAATAATTGTGATTCTGTTTGTGAATTACGTACGCTTATAACCTTAAGCGAGTTTCCAAAAATAAAAAAAAATGACAAAGTTAATTAAATTATATGAAATTTATTTGAGATTTTATAACGAGGCAGCAGAATTATTTTACATATGCGAAGTAACAAGACGGTGAAGAATGTTTACTAGGAATACTCGTTATATAAATATTAAGTACGATTTTACTTTTATTTTGCCAGAGGCACACGAATGTTATTAATTTTCGATATCGATTTTAAAAGTTTTTAAATTAAAATTATATCTTGTAACTTTGTATATATATATATATGTTTGTGTGTGTATGTGTGATACTTGAATTCGTGGTAATACACTCTATCAATTTATTTATGAAACAATACATTCAAACTTAATACATTGTATGTATTAAAAATATTCAATTTGAAATAAAATGCTTGATTTGATTTCATACGATTTTATTTAAGATTATAACGAAAACTATAAATGATATAAACGATTGTAGTGTTTATCATTCCGAAATGATTATTTGATAATTAAATATTTGCAACAGCATAGATTTGTATAAAGAATATTTTCCGGCGTGTTGTTCGTTTTAAAAAATAAATAAATAAAAATTAATATGGACAGAATTGAAAATATCGAATAAAGTAAATAGTTCTCTGAACGAATTGTTCTTTAATTCGGTTTTTGATTTTCGAAAATAATTGTGTATGGAACGGGGAAAACTGTCTGATTTAACTGTCTTCATCGCGTCGTCACTTATGAGCCGATCTCATCTTCATTCGTCTAACGATTTCCATCTATTATTAAATTTTATTGTCGTTGAAATGTCATCCAACTCCGTGAGCTTTCGTCAACATCTCGTATGTTTCGTTAGTGAATTTCAACGAAACAATAGTAGAATTAATAGGGGATGTTTTTTTTTCACATTATATATATATATGATAATGCGATAAATAAATAAAATACGACGATTGTTCATTGTTGAACATCCGAATAGAAATCGACGAAAGTTAAGTATTTGAATGTGTGGCTCGTACGATGTCACATATTTGCTTTTGTCGTTTGTACTCTCGTGAGCAAACGAGTTTGTGATTCTTTTTTTACGAATATTTCACAGTACATTAAATTCGCATTTTCGTCTACGCTAGGGAAGTTTTGCAAAAACGAACAATTTAATTAATGAACGTTAAATCTACTTAAGTTTCGACGAACGCAATTGAAATTATATCCTTATGATCTATGACATTTGATATCTGTGCAGTCTTGAAAATTTCGTCTCGGAACGAAGAAGACGCGGGAAAAAATATCCGACACAACATTATAAATGATATTTACGTTAGAGAATATGGAAAACGTAAGCGCGTATAATGATGTGTTTAAACTTCATTTCGGTGCCCGTCTGTGAATCGACGTCGTCGACCCCAGAGACTTTTAATTAGAAATTTTTCAAAATGTAAATTTACAATTTTCGCTACTATGGAAATGTGCCGTATGGAGATCGCACATTATTGTACGTTGCACGGTCGTGTTTAATTACACGCACTTTGAGCACATTAGGCGCGTTTTAAAAAATCCAATTCAATTAGACGAATCTGACGGCGCCGAGCGCGCTTCGAACACATTTCGAACGAACTCGTTCTGTCTTATTTATTTGGACGACGCACGCGCCCAGCAGGAAGTACGGAACTATGCAAATATATATTATTTATACGTTTATGTTTAGCGGATTACTCGAGACATACAATTCAAGTAAAACAAACGTGTATACATATGCGTGTGTGCGTACATGAGTAGTATCCGATAAGACTGTACGATACGATTTGCACAAGTCTACACGCAAAAGGGTTTTGTGAATGAAGTCTTTCGGCGTACATGAATGTGTTCACAGCGGAGCTGTTTGCCATCTATAAAGCTCTCTGTATTTCGCTTCAACGTCCCCCGGCAATAAATTCCTCATGTTTTCACACACACACACACACGGCGGTCTAGTTTCTATTACAGTTATGTACCTCGCAAATCCGTTATTATAAAGGATTCGCTAGTTTTGTTTGTGCGACTTTGTTTCCATTATAAAACTATTGTATTTTGTCGAATTCCGTGATACGGCACAGAAATCGTCGATGAACTTTCGCAGAAATAATATTATAAATTGTGGATTTCAAACTGAACATTGAAAATTATAACAGTTTACATGATAAAATCAACGAAAGTGCAAACAACAGATCGCCGGATGGAAAAAACAACGAATAATGAAAACTATGTACAGAACAGCTCGTTTGAAAATTTTATCAGAGCTTTCGATTTTGTTTTTGTAAAAATGAATTGGATTTTCGACTGAATACGTTTGCGAAAATTCTAAATCGCCTATTTTGATTTCGATTTGTTTTGTCAAGGACTTATGAATACGTTTCGATTAAATTATATACACACACGTTCGTAGAATTCTCGTGTCTGAATTCTGTTGTGCCGTTATAATAATAAAATATTCAGAGAGAACAGAAAAATTACGCAGAATAAAAAAGCACGACCGGTAAACAACTGCTAATATAACATTTATTTCGGTGCAGACTATTAGTCTTTCTGCAAAATTCACTCGATCCCTCTATGTAATATTCTTTTATTGCAACTTTTTATTCGCCGACAGCACGACGTTATCCTTCCGACGAACGAAAGACACACACATCCAACGTACATATTCCTAATGTAAATGACATAACAGTCTTCCAGAGTTTTACAACTGTCACGTAAGGATATACGGCACGTCTTACGGAAAAAAATATCTTCAAAATAGATGGTACGTGAGATAGAGGACTTCATCTCGGCAGATGTTTACTGGAGATACGTTAAAGCCGAGCCCTCATTACGGTTCCGGTCCGCGCGCAATAATTCTACGTCGTGCAGATGACAGAGAGACGGCAGTGTATCGATGCGCGATACGAATTCGTCACTGTTTCGTCCATCGGCGGCGGGCTTCATTTATGTCGCGCAGACACCGAATGTGTCCGAAAGCTTTTCGTTTATATTACTCTTTGAATACGAGACTCATTAAGCTGCGTCGGGTGGCGGGGCCGCGTTTATTAAGCTCGTTTCGAAAACTTTGCGACGAACGGAATTATATCTGTCGATCCTGCTTATTTTTTTTATAGATTTTTTTTCTGTCCCCGACGAGATAGATATCGAGTGTTTTCTTTTTTGCGCGACGAAGAAACGAACTCGCAAAGTATTACGCGCGAACGACGATCGAGTCGATAACTTTTTACATAATTAATCAGCTTTAAAGGTATATTAAATATTAATCTCTCCCGATCAGATTACACAGATACTGTTCTCGTTTTGTCGTTTCTCTATAAACATTGTATTTCACGATTCGTCATCATCATCTTTTTCTTCTTCTTCTTTTCAATTTCTATTTTAATGTTCTGCACGTGCGAATAAAGTCCATTGTGTTTGTTAACAACGGGCACGTAAACATTTATTAAACGTATCGGAAGATAACACAGTGGACGACGTTCAATGTACGAATTGCCGAAGAATGAAACACGGTCGTCGTTCGACATTCGGTTGAATATTTCAATTGTGTTATTATTTTTTCCTCCTATAAACATTGTCGTACGCGAGTTTATAAAATGTAAAAATATAAATGTGTGTGTGTGTGTGTGTATAAATCGTGTGCAACTCGAATAAACTTTTCAAAGCAAGTGCAAACTTTCTCGTATTGTTAACATATAAGTAAGTTAATATCCGAATTCGATTCGTAGAAACAAGATTCCGAACGTGAACAACTCGGGCGGAGGAGACAGATATAAACGTATGCTTGCAACGGCGCGATCTGTCCTTTTTACAACAAATATTTATATTACGGAAAAATCTCATCGAACCATCGAACACGACTATAAAATCGATTCGCAAGTGCACCGATCGCTTTGCTATCTTGGTTCTTTTCATTCGTTCGTTCTTTCTTTCTCCCGATATTTATCTGTTCGCCTTTCTTTCTTTCTTTCTTTCTTTGCACGGTGTTCTTTTGTATGGAGTCGAACGTCGTGTACATGTATGTATGTATGTATGTATGCATGTCTATTGAGGAACGATATTGTTGTGTCGTAAACATTTTTCATAAAAGAAAATGTTTATGTTCGTGGAAACATTTTAAAGAAATTCCACACTTGAATTATAAATGAAATATTTTCTGAACTTTCTCTTTCATGTTTCATTGCTTTAACATTGAATACGTTTTATGTACGAAAACCAAAACATTTCACAACCGACACTCTTTGCGAAATAATTTCGACCGCGAAATTTTATTTACTAATCTGACTTGTAAATTTCATTAATTCGAAATTGTAACCGTTCGCTGTTTAACATCCGTCCGCTTAATACGAACCCTTTATTTTGCAACAAATTCGAAATACGCGTGTAGATAATTTATAATTGTCTGTATTTTTTTTTTTTTTTTTAAAAAAACAAACAGTCGTAACGAATCAATCTTAGATATTTGAAAACGATAAGTTCGATTCATTCTTGACTATCCATTAATTTTTTGAATTATCATTGATTTGTATGTAGCAATCTAATGAATACAATCAGATACAATTGTTATTATTGATCTTAAATCAACATTGGAAATTTATTTTATTATTAAAAAAAAAACAATGACTTCATTTAATATAAAAGATTTAATTATATATATATATATATATATATAATACATGCACGAGAAAAAAATTATAATGGCTTTTATTTCTTCTTTTTTTTTTAAAAAAAACTACAGTTACATTTCGTCGATTTGGCACATTACACCGTCGCTGCATTCAAGTACTACTAAACTGGCATATTTCCAACCAAAAAAGTTTGAAACGTCGAAAGAAAATCATAAAAAAAGAATACGATGGTCCCACTGCAAATAGCATTTTATTGCTTGCGTATATTTACATGACAAATCAATTCGGATTTTTTTTTCAAAACGAGTCAAGTCCTTCAGCAGACGTTTAAATCTTCCGGGTCACAACATAAAAACCGAACGACGACGACGACGACGACCTTTGTTTGAGTAAATATCCATCAAAACTTTTTCGAATGTATTTAATTTCGATCCGCGAATATGGTTTCGGAAGCAGTCGTGAGGAATATGTGCACGTATCAAAGTAGAAAAATCAACAGGAGAGAAATGATAGAAATTGTTCGAGTACACTTCTTGTGTACGTGAATACATATATTTTTGTGTGCTGTGTGTCTTCGGCGTCCTCGTTTACGTTTTTCCACTTTTCTTTTAACCCTGAAATAATTTTTGCTCTAAACATATTATTTGAATAGTTTAAGTATTTGTTCCGTGCAAGTGAATAATAATCAGATTTTAAATTCAATAAATCGTAAGTTGGCAATCGATAACGTTTATAATAATACAATACACTTAGTATTTGTAAATTTTTGTAAATTAGAAATGATTTTATCGACGTTACTTGTGTAACAGCGACCGAAGTGAACGTTAAATGATTATCGAACACTTTTTTTTTAAAAAAAAACCGTACATAGTCAGACAGAGCGATTCATCTATGTTAAAGTTCCGAAATAAATTGTGATTGATATCGATGTATCACCGAAAAACAGATATATTTGGCAATCGGATAGTTCGTTTCCAAAGAAGAAAAAAAAGTCACGCTACTTAATTCCATTCGTTGAAAAATTATTTTCGATCGGAGTGTTTATGTTCATATAAAAAAATTAAGATCTCAATGCGTGTAATTATAAACGAGAACTTTGATTTGTACAGTCACAATATAATGAGAATAATCAGCTTACATTTTTATTTCATTTAAATTACATTCTTTTTAAAACGTACAGTTTATTTTGACAGATGAAATTAATTATTTATTAATCGAATAAATGTTAGAATAAAATACTTTTCAGTAATGTTTTTCTTCTCTCTCTCTCCCTCTATATATATATTTGTATGTATGTAAAACATAATGTTATAGCGAAAATAAAATATTCGCATTTTCATGAAAATCGAAGCTAATAAAAAGTAATATTATGTACATGCTCATAAATATTTATATTTATATGCACATATAAATAAAGAAAACGATTTATATACACGATTATATCGAAAATGTACATGCTTCACAGTCGTTCCAGTGTTGTGATTTAACAAATATACGTTCACAAATTGAATCGTTTTTTTATTTTTTTTGTTTGATCGCAAGTACGCCGATAAAAAAAACATTATATCTCATTGTCGACACAACATTCTTTTAAAATAGTAGACGAGCGACGAGCGACTGTCCTTCCACTAAGTTGTCGAACATACACTATGAGTTGCACGTCGCTAATCTCCAATTCAACTCCGAAACTCTACTGATACAATGTCTGCACTCTATTACCATCTGCATTGCATACAAATTATCTGAAATCTGCTGCACAATCGGTAATATACCACGATCGTCCCACTTGTCGTTCAATATCGGAATAGCTGGGATTAGTGTCGTGTGTTCCGTTTATTTTTTTTTTTTGATGAAATAGTTTCATAGTTCACGTACATTTCATAATCGACAATCGATATAGACAGCAAAACTGTGAACAAATAGTCGGGCATATATCATATATTTTATTGTGAATTTACATACGAATGCATTTCGTAAGTAATTAACGTACTGTTTTGCGAAAACACTCGACGAACATCATTAACGATTCGAAAATTAAACACAGTGCTATAGGACATATTTGAAGAAATCTCTGTATTATAATAAATAAAATAAAAAAAAATGAGAATTCACCGATCGATCATATCGATATCCATATACTCGTATATATGTATATAAAAGAAATGCAAAACTTGAATGAGTCAAACCGTTTTTTCGCCCTTGTTAATTTTCATTTAATCAGCTATACATTGCTTTTTACATTATTGTTTCAAAAAGTCCTATTATTCACAATTAAGTATTTGCGTGTTTTATATACTGCATGCTATTATTGTAATAAAGGCTATATATTAAAAGTACTTTTTAGAAAATTACATCACATTAAATTCGTTTTATTATTGTACGACGTAATGAAATGATTCGACTATTTAATTTCTCTTATTAGAGACAAAAAAAAATATTTCAAAATTGTGCCAACCATTTCTTTAATTACCCGTTTCTCTTTTTATACATATACATATATATATATATATATATATATATATATATATATATATATATATATATATAAAACATATTCAAACATTTATAATGTTCGCAATAATGAACTCTGTAATTAATGATACAAATTAAAAACTTTCCACGAATTCTGCTGTCGTCATTTTCACATCTCACGCATTTTAAACACAAATTTATCACCGACAAAAGCTTATAATGAATACGTGAGATTTAGACGGACAAATCGTTCGCAGAACCATGTTAAATTCCATCAATGTTTTTGCGACGAACAACACAGAGGAAAAAAAACTTTTGGATTCGAATGACGTGCAAAAAGTCGATCTGCGACGGAGAACTCTCGTGCGTTGTCAGCCAGAGGGCGCAATTGGCACTGTTCGGGCTCCGACAACGTATCATTTATCTCAAGTCCTAACACTTTAGCCCGATTGACGTGACGTGTTTGTATTAAATGCGATGAGGGTTGATTTCCAGTACGTCTGTGTGTCTTTCTCGCGTTTTATTTTTATTTTTTTTTTGCGTTTAATTTCTTTCTAGTGCCAATACGAATCGAATCAAACGCGGAACATATTGACGCCGATGTCGGAGAAAAAAAACATTTTTATATAATAAATACCGGACGACAGATTGTTGTAAACCGAATGAAATATAATGATACGATCTCTTAAAAATTGCAATTCGATGGACGGTTCTCATATTTGTTGAACAGTGTTCAATATAAATATGTCTCTGTTCTGTTCTCGGCAGAAATTTTCAAATAATTAAAGTTTGATAACAGTTGATGTCCTATAAAAACGTGTTTTTACAAGTAAACTCGTTTAAAACGTAAAAATTAACAATAATGCCAACGTACATGACCTATATACATATATATATATATATATATATATATATAAATTGAATCGTGAAAATAAATTAATTCTCTGTTCATTAAGAGGAAAACAAAATAAATACTAAAAGCTCTCTGCCTAATCGTTGTTATTTCAATAAAATTAATTTCAACGGCTGGAGAAATCGTTATTTCAACTATTAAATAACACTCGGTTATTTAAATGTCAAAAACAATTATTAAGAAAAAAGGAGCTGTTTTGGTTTAATTAATTAATGTGCAGTAATTAAAATTCCGTGCGCTGAACTTAATTAACTTCATGCGCATTCTTTTGGTGCAATATCAAGTGCCCGAATTCTTAAAGCGTTTATTGTACAGAGCTCGTTAGTTGGAGGAAAATAATAATTACTTTCGAATCATTTTTAACAATTCAATTTGTTTTTGTTATCTTGTTCGTACTCAACTCTCTCTCTATATATATATTAAAGATAGTGAACATCGTTTTCCCCGTAGAAAAATAACAGATTATTTTTGAGTAACGATCGTGTCGTTATTTTATTATTTACTTTTTCTAAAAATATATTTTCACTTGACGAATTCAAGTTCATTTCATACAACTGTATCGAATTTCAATATATATATATATATATATATATAATAAAAGCTCAAACATATCACTTATACTTTTAATATTTAATTCCATTAACGTCTATCTTTTTCGTTATATAGAAAATATCAAGTGAGAGAGAACCCAATCAAACAGTACAAAAGAATTTCGTGCGTGCATGCGTGCGTGCGTGCTTGTGTGTGTGTGTGTGTGTGTGTGTGTGGGCGTACATGCGAGTATATATAAAAAAAGTTAAACGGTGCAAATCCGTTGTTCCATTCATCCTTCACTGTATTCAATCATTTTGTTTTCACATCGCTGAACATTTATCGAGAAAAAAATATTCCGAAGTTTAAACATCTATTCACAATTTGATTGATTTTCAATTTTTATCGTATGAATGTTATATAAGTAAGTTTTAACTTTGCCGAGAAAATTGTCCGTTGTAAAAAAATATTGGTCATATAAAGAACTCGTTATTTGGTTTCCCTTTTGCACGGAAACTTTTTAATGGAAGGAAACGTTGACAAATATTTACACTGCCTTTTCATATTATATCTTTTGTAATACATACATACATACATTTATATATATATATATATATATATATATATATATATATATAAAACATTTTCGATCAAAAACTAATATGTATTGAAATAGTTATTAAATAATGTCAAACATAAATAGACGAACGCGACAGGTACGATTGTCGAGAAAAAGGATTACTATGTATACAATAACGATTCAGTCTTGTAAATATTTTTTTTTCATTTTAAAAATGAGACTTTCTAAAAATATTCTATAAATTATTTTACAATGATAATATTTATATCGTAATATAATTCAATTATATGTTATTTGCATAAAAATCAATTTCATGAACAATATTTAATATCATACAGAACCAAAAAAAAGTTAATCCTCTTTTCTGCGAAACAATATTGTATTTCTCATGTCTGTTAAATGTTCATTAAATAATGTCACGAACTATTTCGTCATTTCGTTCCATAAAGTATTTAACTATATTTCTGTTTTACGTATATGCTTATACATGTATATATATATATATATATATACATACATACATACACATTCGTGTGGACGGTCAGGCATTGAACAGGAAATGAAAATCGTAACATCAAATAATACAGGATATTTGATGTCGATATTCAACAGTATTTATATACAGAAGTTTTACATTACGAATATTCGTAAATTTATATATATACATAAATGTGTAAAATGATGAGGTGAAAAGATGAGAAAAACAGTGGTTAATAAAGAGAGATATTGAAGAATGTTTATGTAAAGTATATTAACGAATGTGTTTGATAAAAAGGAAATGTTGTGACTTATTTGATATATACGAAAAAATGTTGGGTGTTTGAGAAATTTGACGTATTTTTAAGACTGGAGAGTTTTTTTTGCGAGGTAAAGGTCAGTCGATACGTACACACACACACACACACACACACATACATATATATGTATGTATATTAATTAGAAATGTTGTAAAATATTTTATTTATGTTTCATTAATTAAATTAAAAGTTTTCGTGTCTGTTTAATGAATAAGAAAAGTTTTATTTTTGAAATGAGAGCTTTTATAACTTGTGTATATATATATATATATATATATATATATATATATAAATTTATAAAATGCATTCTTGATATTATATATATATTTCATATTTTGTAAAAATGTTCTTATATAAATAATTTTAAATTATTTAAAAAGAAACAAACTTGAAATTTATATTAAATGTAAATATAAAAACTATTGAAAAGTCAATTATTATTATAAATATTTGTATAAATGTAATACCCAAAGAAATCAATCGATTAATGCTATAATTTTTGTAAAAATCTTAATGACGAGATGTACGCTTTAATCGAAAGAAGTATGAATTCGTGTATTCCATAGAAATCGTTTTCGAACAATTCAATCCAGTTCAGATGGATACAGATATTTTTTTTTAATTGAAAAACCGATAAACATTTCCATGTCACTTCGATAATATCATTTGGATAAATAAAACACGTTATTAACGAATCGATGTTTACTTTCCAATGATCAAATATCAAATATATAAGTGATTATTGCTTTGGCTATTTACTTTCATTTCGATATATCGATCGATATTCGGACACGGTACATTCAATAATCAGCTGTTGTTGTTCGATTCGTTGAACATTTTCATTTAGTAGAAATTATTATTTATCGCCACTAAAAAATTCCACCGACTCAAAATGTAATCGAACTCATGAAACAAACTCTTCGACTCTCGACAACAATGAAGAGAATTTCATGAATATCCGACGAACAAAGTATTCAGTAACATCAAAGATATATTAACTATATTTCTTTTCGTTCTCTAGTCATTAATATACAGTTGTTCGGTGAAAGTTCACTTATTTATTTATTAATTTATTGTCGTCTCTGTTGATCTCGATTTTTTTTCATAAAACTTTTTCATTTAATTTACCTTATTTTCAAATATTGCAACTAATTGTTTTTAAGTATGCGCGATAAAATATATCATCGAAAGTTTATTATTTATCTCTAAGGCGTTTATCGAAACACGCTTATCCAATGCACACATACATACGTGTGTGTGTATATATATATATATATATTTAAACTTGTCAGTGTATATGAAAAAGGAAAATCTTCTTTTTCAATAAAGCTTACGAGATCAACTCGCAGATTGAGAGATTAGACGACCTCGCTGACCAATTTTATGTGTCTATAACAGAAGATTACTTTGTTTGAAAACTGTCCTCGCAATATCTGAATTGTTTGAAACTTGTAACATAACAGCTCGTGCCGTTCTGTCGAAATCAAGTATTTAATAAGGCCTGTCCCTCCGCTTCTACGGCTGCTGAACTTAAGAATTTCTCAATTATTTCTCGGCACCTTTCAGTATTCACAGTCGTAGCATTGCTATTTACAGACTGTTTAACACATTTTCACGCACGTGTTCAATGTTTCTATCAGTCCTGAAACTTCATGCTCTACAAACTGTATCCGACATTATCAATTGTATGAAGCAGCAGTGTCGGACATCCTATTTATTGTAGTTGGAGAATTTAATAAAATGTATCAATTTCCTTTTACTGACTTTTATTTTAAAGTGTTTTATATATGTATATTGATTTTTTTATATACGTTTATTTTTAAAACATAAAACAATAAACGTGTCGTAACACAAAGACAACCCGTGAGAAATATAAATCATAGTATTCTTTTTTCAATTCCCATATTTAAATGTTTTTCTTTTTTTTCAAAATCTCACTTTATATATATATATATATATATATATATATATTTATATAAACATATATTACACACAAATATGTGTGTGTTTGTATGTGTGTCTGTTTAAGAATTGCTATAAAAAAGACAAACAGTATGAATGATTTATTTGCGAATTTACGATTTAATTAGAATCATAAAATATGAAATGATGACATTTTCAACAACGTCATTATGTTTTTACTGCACTTGTGTCTAAATTTATTGCATAGAGTACCAACCAACAATTCTGCATATTTGCGTAAAACTATTCACATGCAATTAATTTCTAGCCTTTGTTTTTGATATTTGCAGGCTGTTAGCTTTAATTAATATAATATTAAATCGCAACAGAACATTTTGTTCTCGTATGTTATTTATTTTTATAATAATTTTAAATTTCATTCTATTTACAAATGCATATATACATTGTGAAAAAGAATTAACTTTTTTTTAGTTGTATTTAAAAAATAATTGTTCTAAATAATACATATATATATATATATATATATATATATATATATCTATATGTATACATACACATACATATATGTACATATAAAAAGTGTGTGTGTGTTTATTTATTTTAATAAACACATATTTCTATAAAGTAATCGAAGGAAGGCCACTTTATTCTTTTAATTAAACTAAGAATATTCTCAGCAGAAATCTTTACATTCAATAATTAAATTGTTTTGGAAAATAAATATATTATGAAATTAACTAGTATTGTAAATAATACAAAAATATATAAATAATTAACTTTATGTAAAGCTAACGAGAAAATATTTACTTATAATGTTTGTAGACTGTGTTAATGATCTTATAAAAAATTATTTTTTAGTTCTTTTAGCCTCTTTTAACAAATTTTAGTATAAGTCATGATTTTCTCAATTTATATAAATATATATATATATATATATATATACATGTATAATATATGTGTGTGTGTACCTTTTTTTTAATGAACCATTTATGTGAAAAGTTGAGAGAACTCGAATCGGAATATTCCGCTGTTTCAGTATTTATAAATCTTTATTTAAATTAATTCCAATTTTATTATTCGTTTGTAAGACGATTATTGAATTCAATACGAAGGTATAATGAAAACGAGACTTTTCATTTATGATATATATATATATATATATATATATATATATATATATATATATATATATATATATATATATATATATATGTCTGCGTACGTTTGTATATGAAAGTTTATATTGAGCAAATGTACATTCTATACAAATATATAAATTTTTATGACGTTGCGACGACGACGACGACGACGTCGTCCATTTCAACCGTAGCGACGACAATATGACAGATTATATTATATAGCTAAGCGTTCGCTGATAATGCTTTTTCGACGAGCATCGTTAAGATGGCTGTTTTATAGCAGGAGTCGCTGTGCTCACATGTCGACCTGCTAGTGTATATAATTAATAACTGAAAGCTTTCAGAAGACTCAATATTGCTCCACCACGTTAGACTACGTTCCATAACGTAGGTACACGTACGTGCATGCATAAGAGGGAATTTTTGCAATGTATTTTATGAAGCTCTATGACGAAATATGCGATAAAATAAATTATGCCTCTTCGTATATATACATTTTATTAAAGGAACAGTATGAGGCTCGTTTTTATATTGCGCGTATCTGATGAATGTAACGCATTCGATTACATTATATTTTCATACATACATACATGTATAATGTTTTATATATAAATATATATATATATATATATAACATTATATACAAGATAAAATCAAATAAAATTTTGCTTTTCTTTTCTACTAAAAAAATCAAATATACATACATATACACATACATGTATATATATATGTAATAAGCGATTGTGTTAATTAAAAGATTATTATAAATGTAATTACACGACTGATATTTTTTTATAATTATACGGTGGCATTTGTGAAAATAAATTAGTATATAAATGGCATATTTAAATACAAAACGGTTAGAGTGTGATAATCGTATTTAATTCAATTATAATTTTTGAACAAAACATTATTCATTATACAAAAACATATACAAACTGTGAATATCAATTTAACTATAATAAATTTGATTCTATGTGAAATATATTGTTTAGAATGTAGTCATCGCCATTTCGTTTGTAAGTGTATAGTTTCTTGTTTATATTTTACATAAATTTAAGAAACACTTAGTTGAAATTTACACGATTTCCATAATCGTATTCACTCTTAAGTGGAACAAAGTTTTAATGCATCTATTTATATACACATGTACACACACATACATACATACATACATCAATATTTATATTAGTTAAGATAACTTGACGTAAAATCTGTCAATTTTTGAGACAATCTTGAATCACAAAATACGAACATAAACTGTCTTGAAACACATGATGAATTGATATTTCTTGTACTATTATATTCATCCATTGAAATGATCATTATGTCAAATAAATTATTATAACGTAATAGCTATTTGATTGATATTAAATTTTTTGAGTTTTTAAAATATTCCAAAAAAAAAAATAAAAGAAACATTTTTAAACATGAAAATTACTTTTATGTCATACTATATGTGCGTTTATATATATAATCACGTGTGTGTGTGAATACTGAAGTATATATTTGTTTTATCACCTTTGAAACCACTTTTCTTGGTTACTGTCAACGTTTTGGTGAGAACGGATTTGGGGTCGTATAAAAATATACATAATCCCCTTTATGCCGCACATCTTTTTAAACAACCATAAAAGTCTTTGCAAATAGTTATTCATATTCACAGAAAGAACATCATATTGAACGTGTATGTATTTTTAATGGCCGCAGGACAATGTGCTACTATTAATTATTATAAAGATATTTTTTTTCAAAAAAACAACAATCGACTGAAATAATTTTCCAGTTCTTTTACCGAAAAATTCTTTATGGTATAGATTATATTTAATATGATATTTAAACGAATTCACCTATGTGCTGTGCATTCATTCGATTCGAAAGCCATTTTGAATTTTATTTTATTTAAAATAATATCTTGATCCAAGCTCGTTAATTCGTCTTGTACAATACTTAATGATAATTATATACAAATAGATTGTAAATTTTTAATGTGCTCTTCTAATTACGTTACTTCCAGATGTTTTATATTCAAAGTTGATTAATTTCTGTGGAAGTAGATAACGATATATAACACATACATGTGTGAGTGTATCTTCGGATGAACGTGTCATGATTGTGTAAAGAAGCTCTGTGTTCACACGATACGATCGTATTCGAGTGTACATTGAAACTCCGATATGATATCCTCGATGAACTTGCACAATTAAGGAAGTCGTTGAACTAGTATCACATTATCGACCAGCCGGCAGCGTCGTAACGAGGTGAAACTTCATAATTCTAGTATTTTGAATAATGCGTGTTGTCACCGGAGACCGCTGGCAATGCTGTAACTGTATTTTGCACGGCAACGTGGGCGTCGTCGTCGGCGTCGGCGGCGTCGTCGTCGTGACATGCTTGCTGCCGGTAAATATAAAATATATCTGTGCGGCTCATTCCAACATATATTCGAAGTCAAAACGCTGTTGTGCCACGGTGGTCGTGTGCGGATGGCATGCAGCCTGCGGTGAAATTCAACACCATCAATTACATCGCGCATTGTGTTCCAACAACCGCCAGCTGCCATCGATCCACTAATTAGATTGCGCGATTTAAACACGTATAAATATTCGCTGGTTTATTGTCGATGTTGATTTTAGCAATTATCGAGAAATTCATTAGTCGGATAAGATAATGGAATTTTAATGATCGGACGATATACAGATTGATTTTAGTATCGGTGCGATTAAAATATTAACGAATACGTTGAACATTTTTTAACGATCCAGTAATGTATAATAGACACTAGAATATATATGTATATATATATATATATATATATATATTTATATATATACACATACACATACATGTATTTAGAGGTATATGTTGTTGTTGTAATAGAAAGGACGGTCGAACATGATGATCTTATGTTAAGTAGGGATTTGCTTTTACTAAAGCCTTTCAAACGTTGCTAACAGAAAATTATCACAAAGCAATCACCACTTCACAACTAATTGTGAGATTAGTTGTAAGTGTACTTTAATATTGTGTTAGTATCATAATTAGATTCCGTCGAGTGATTTCAAAATTTAAATAAACATTTGATCCGTTCGAATAACATTTATATGAAGCGAACAAAATAAATAAATAAATATAATATATAATATAACTTTTATAATAAAAAATTATAAAATATATCTGCACATGTCATATATTCTCTATTACATTCAATTTTTCACGAACTAATCTTCAGAAATTTCAACATGCACCGGAATCGTTAAAGGACATCAAATCGCAAAACGGGAAAAACAAACAGAACGGATGGATTTCTTTCTCGACTTTTTCCTAGTTTGTCGATAAAATATTTAAACAGCGCGACTGTGAAATTGTGACTTTAGACTGGTAGTTCTGGACAGCTAGTAGAAAGTAGAGATGATGGATGGACGAAAAAATTATTAAAGACTTACGTGCAGGTATAGGAGAGACTGAAAAGGTCGAGACTGAAACAGACGTATAATCTGATTACGATACGATGAAGTCTAATAAACGCGATGGAGTTTAACGGAGTGAAATGTGCAGAGTAAGAAACTACTTTGAAATGTTATCGTTTAATATATTGTATGTAGTCGAGCAAAAGCGAGCGACGTGTATATCAGTTTTAATTTTACACACACACACACACACACACACACACACATTATATATATATAATATATACATTAATAAATCCACTTAAATAATATAGTGACATTTTGTGTATTTTAATAGCGTGATTTCTTTTTTTTCATTTAATTAAAAAAATACCGGACGTGATTCTGTTATTTTCTTCGATTAATTAAAATAAAATGTCATTTATAAAGACTTTTACGTATAAAATTATATTGTTGAGTAATTTACTTTTTATTTTATAAACTTCAATTGATATTTTATTAAAATTCCTCACAGAGAATCTTTGATTTTTATTTTAAAATTTCGTATTTTCATACTCTTAATAACAACATGAAAATAACAGGAAGCGTCGAAAAAAAAACGTCCATTGTCATGTAGAAAAAATTAAATCACGTCAATTTTCTACTTCTAATTCGGACTGTTGAATGAAAATACAGTCGTATATACGTATATAAAAATGTATCATCTATACATGAATATATTGTAAGAAAGGTTCTTTAGAGAAAAGCTATCCGAACCTTACCTAAGGCACCGTAGCTAAATTTTTAACGCTTGTAGTAAAGTTTTAAGAAACTACCCCATTTTTAAAAGTCATAAAAAGTATATTACGTGCTTACGAACATAAACAGAAGATGAAAAATATATTGTTTGCAACGTCGTTCGATTTATATGCTGACATTTAATTTCAAATAAATGTTCATAGATATCATTAAACGAATTCAATGATGAAAACAAACATTCTATCTGCGAATATTATTCACGAATGTCGAATGACAAACGGCGTCTTAAGATCGTCGTTTTGTTTGATGAAACAAACGATTAAATGAAGGGTTGGACGATACAAGAGTCACAGTCTCTTAAAGCTCGTATAAAGAACGTTTATATTATTTATTTAAACCTAATTAAAAAGCAGTATATATATATATATATATATATATATATATATATATATATCTTACAAATGAGAGATAAAAAGAAAAAGAGAGAAACGCCTCGGGGCAACAGCTGTGCTGAAGAATGTTCTACGTTACAACGTAAAATTATACACCTCTTGAAAATGAATTCATAATACAATATCCGCCCGCCTTTTAACTTTCATGCACAATGAAAATTAGCATTTTAATAAAAATAAAACACGTTCAAATTTGTCGCCTGTATAGTCTCTTTTTCCTCTCTACAATTTCTTATATCAGCAAGAACTTTTCTTATTGTTATGGAAATAGACACTGGAGGTTTTCTTATTAAAAAAAAAAAAAAAAACGAAAATATCGTACCATTCGAGATCTGTATGTATATATATATAAAATATGTATGGCTAATCGATACGTTCACGTGTTTGATATGTATTATTTTTTATTCTCGTTTTATCTCCTTATCATATTTTTAAAAACACAATAAACAAAAATGATTTGATATCCACGTGGGCGGTTTATTTTCTAAAGAAAAACAACACGAGTCAATATTTGTTCATTTGATATATATCTTACTGGAAAGAATGTTGAAATGATTTTCTTTATTTATATATTTTTCTTTCATAAAAACAATAATGAGATTCGAGTTCGATAAAAATACGAAATAAATCGCACAAGCATTCGGAAAAAAGATTTAATAAATTATCACACTGTCATTAATTAACGGATAAAATATTATAACATAAATTTAAAAAGAAAATCAATTCTAAAATTGCATTCGATATGTAAAAATATAATTCAGTATGTATAAATAAAACATATAGTTAATGGAAATAAAGAAATAAATTTCGAAGAATTAAAATTACAAATCGATTATATTTTTATATAAATTTGTCTCGGTCGATATTTTATACTGAAAAATACTTCATACGCGTTATCAAAATTAAATACTAATATTTTATAGAAATTATCTCCTCGCAGTAAACGGAAAACGATATATATATATATATTAGTATAAATTCGTTTTGCTATATGAATTAATGTCTGTTGATAACTCACCGTACAATCATTCACAATCGAATGATATTCTATTTGGAATTCTGTATCTTAAAGAAATATTTCTTTATCAAAAATACAATTTATATGTATATATAACTAAAACTACATGTGTATTTTGTAAAAAAGAAAATTAATAAAGTACGGTAATAGTAAAATACATTTTTTTCATAATGAATAATGAAGCGATTTGTACAAAAATATTATATTTCATATTAATGGATTAAATTGTTTGATATATTTTTGAGGAAATAATTTTCAATAGTGTACATTCATTTTCGCTCATTCTATACGTTAAATTGTTTACAAATTGTATTTAGTTACGAATCATTATGTTCGTTTATATGTTCTTATTTTATTTCAAAGTCGTCCTCTTTTAATCCATTCTTTTCATACGACACAATTATTAGAAGCATGTGATCCGAGTTTTCCGTGCTATTCGAATTACTCGTGGGAATTTTCGACGAAATGTTCCACGTTCCGGTCATCGTTGCGAGCGCGTTAAACGTTTTTTTGTACGACGAACACACGCTTGTTTTGATTCTTGTCTATCGTCTTTAATAAAATCCCGCGTGGCGTTTCCACTGTAGTGGACATTTATTCGAATTTAATTCCCATCCGAACACAGCAGACACGCGTGTACACACACCCACATTTACACACATTTCGCTCTGTACATTTTCACAACACACGACCGCAACAGTCGTGTCACATTCATAGAGAAACGCCAGCCCGACCACCGTGCACATATGCGATACAAACACGGACCGGACTCACGAGAGGACCGGACAAACTGGATGGTCAACGAAGCAGAAATGTTATTACTAAGCCGACTGGAAGATTGATCTGGGTCGTCAGATCTCATTCAAGAAATAAATGATACACACACATATATATTTATACATACATATATACAAGTAAGGCGAGGGTGCGTGCTCCCTCGTAATGTAAACTTAATCGCTCGATAATAATCTTCGATTGGTAATATAGAAACATTCGTAACAGTTCAGTTGGATAACGTTCGAAACCATATTTATATTCAATGATTGATTAACTGATTGATTGATTTATTCCTTGTCAAAGGAAAACTTAACATCTCCATACATACATACATACATACATATATATATATATATATATATATATATATATATATATATATATAAAATTGAAAAATAGAAAATAATAATGACGCACTTTATTAATTTGCGATTGAAATGTCGACAAACACACAAGTAGTTAACTGTTTGCAAGTCTTATGTTGATATATATATTAAAAAAGAAGACAAGATACGTTTATAATAATTTATTAAAAATGTGCATATAAGATGGAGCGTATTTGAATATTTTTGCCTACGTTGGAAAGTGGAATAACAGAACCGTATCAATCATGCTGACAAATTGATTATTAATTATTTGAAAAGGGTCTGTGTTCTAAAGCGTATTCAACTTATATACTTTATAAACATTTTATCCGTTCTCTTATAACGAATATTCAGAAAATCTACAATTATAGTCACTTTACAATACGAATATCATTCATGAATATATCTCTTTGGAAACTATAAAATCATCAATCAATAAAATATATTTATTAACGTTTAATTATTTACAAATATTTATTGAAATTGTGAAAATGTAACTTTCCACACTTGAAGAAATCTGAACGATTAAAAAAAATTGTATCGAAATCCTTAATTACGTTTTGCTACTTTTAAATAAATATTTTTAAAATGTCTTTCTAATTTCAAATATTTAATTTTTATAGAATATTAAAATTCAAACATCGTTTTTTTTCCTTTATATATATAATTGAGAAAATGGAAAAAATATGCAAAACTTTCATTTACTCATCCTAACAGAATTTATATTAAACAATGAAGAATGTACAGGAAAACGGACGTAATGAATATTTCCAAAACACACATATACATACACGCGCTCGTACATACGAGCGCGTGTAAAAATATTCACGCAACATACAACAAAAATAAAGCGTTTAAATAGAACAATAAAACGTGACTATATAAAAACCGAACATTAATAACTAATAAAAAAGAATTCGGCCGAGAATTTATGGTGAATTCGTTTTTACACACGAGTGTAAAATGTAACAACAATGTTGGCGATGGGTGTTTTTTAATTCAATTGCTAGAATATCGCGGTTATTTACAAATTCAGCCACGATTTGAATCCATTCATTACGAAATCAACTCTGTATAATATTTACTCATATATATATAAGTAATGTAAAATAAAAATAAAAAAGATAATAATGTTTCGTGATAATTAGTGAGAATCAAGAAAAAAATAATGTAAGCCGTTCTAAATTGTTCATTAAGAAAATTAGTATGTAAATTATATACGATATACGAAAATGATTTAAGGCTATGTAAATGGCGTATATTTTATTTTGTGATCGAATGCTGAATAGGTTTTATTGTTTTCTATTTTTTTTTAATAAGTTTATGTTCCGAAAAAAAATCCATAGAAAATGTGAACAAGTGTCGAGCATCATCTTGTCCAATATATATTTTATTGTTTATTTCTATCGACAATATGTTCGTTTTGAAGATACAGTATTTTGAAATATTGTTCTTCAATACATACATATTGTCACGCATGCATACCGAATGAAAATCTTGAAATAAATAAAAGAAATATTATTGCCAATCAGATATGTACGTGAAGGCTTACAGTAATTATAGTAACATATTATTATTTGATGTTCGCGTCCATGCATATATAAACCGAATAAATTAATTTATAATGATAACAAATCCGACAATTTTTTTTTCAATTTGAACACGTGAACACTAATTAAATCCGTAATCCAGATTAGTATTACAAAGCCATAGAGTTGGTCATTTCTTCTGTACATTTAATAATTTATTCCGTTTTGATACGTGGGCGTACGGCTGAACAATAATGGATTCTTTCTGTTATACTCGTATGACCAAAAAATATATTTTAATCTTATAAATGTATTTTATCTCGTCGAAATCCTCTTGTTAAACTTGTCATTAATTTCTTCTTGTAATACAATGAAAAATAAAGTGTTTAATGGAATATAATTTATGTACATATATATAAAATTATGTATACAATTTCATAATTTGTTATATGAAAATTATATAAAAAATATAGAAATACATATTAATTTCGCAAATACTAATTGCATATTTGAGCCGACCGTTTTTTAAATTTGAATAAATTTGAATATTTCTCAGATAATAGGTTCTCTTTTATTATAACTTGTTGTTTATTTAAATCAGATCGAATACTTTGCGTGCACTCGATGTGCTAAATAAACGTTCAATCGATTGTAATTATAACACTTGTGGCGTGTATTGTTGTCATGTTTTGAAAAAGAGCAACATCACTTTTTAACAATTTTCAATTATATGGTGATTAGAAATTGTACAGAGGAGATATTTTTTTAATTATTTAAATTTATCAAATACGTCTATAGAATGACTTTCTTTCTATCCATATAACATACTATAACAATATGTGTTTTTTATACTCTTTTACGTTGCGAGAAACGTTTGTGCTAACGTTATGTTTTCATTTCATTTTCATTATTAAATATTTCGTGTGTTAATGAGACAATGTCCTTTGGCTATTATCTGCATTGCTGTTTTTTGACGAATGTGCACCTAAAAATATTTAATTCACTTATCAGACAAACACAAATTACATATGTGTATATATATATATATATATATATATATATATATATATAAACGTTCACAATTTCAGAATATTATATTCAGATATGTTTTAAAAACAGCATGCAAATTATTTTGAACATCATGTTCGGTTAAATATTTTTATGTACTTTATATCTACATCTATATATTCATGTATTTATAAAGTATTTTGTGTGTGTGTGTGTGCTTGGGTGTATAGTTAATCTGAAACGAGAGCTATATATGTACATTTAAAACTTTCTAATGTAATAACCATGATAATAGGGTGTACGGTACGTTTTTAATTATTAAAGCCTCATTCCCGTGCAGTTACCTAATTTCGAAAATGATGTGAAACTTTTAAGATTGAGTTGCTAATTGAGATTAAAAATTTAATGGTGTTTGCGAATTTCTCTTTTTTTTATTTCAGGGGAATTACATCCGAAACATGTTTTATATATTCCACAAATATTGTACATAGTAGCATATTAGAGTAACGGTAATGATGAAACTTTTACTATTCGTACGTTAATTTATTTATATATATATATATATATATATATATAGCTTTGACTGGTTAACGTTTGTGTAGAGTTTGTTATCGTTGTGAATTAAGAGATATTTTAAAGATTTGTTTGTGCAATGAAATGATTATAACGATGATATAACAGTAATCTTTATATATATTATATATATATATTAGATTTAATAAAATATTTCAATTAAGTGATTTATAATTTTTCATAATTTATTTGCATTTCATTTAATAGTATTTTTTGCAAATTATTCAGCAATAAAACTGTTTGCTTTTAAAATGCGATACTAAATTGTCTTGTTATACATATGCATATCGAATTATACACTGATATGTTAATTGTCGGAAGAGAAAACGTTAAAATTGTGATTTTTCACAATAGCATTGCGTTAATTCCAATTAAATTTTCACGAGGGATAAATATCAATCAACAATTTCAAAACTGCACGTAAAATAAACACACCTGCATATTTGCACAATGTTTACTAGTTGTCAAATGAAATCGTTTTTAATTCAAATCATTAAACCATGCTTCAGTTTATATTTAATGTTATTATTTTCTCGTCGTTGTAAACAACAATTTTGTTCAATATTAATATATGTATAAAATCTATTTAACGTTAAAGTTCAATAGAATCTATGTGAAAATCATGAATTTTTTTAAGAAACGAAGAGATAGAGAAGAGCCGCACACTGCAAATTCAGTTTTGAATTACCTTCATAAACTTTCCATTATCGCTTGATTTTTCAATCGATATTCTGCAAGTTTGCATATGTATACGATTCGTAGTTTTACCCATTCTGCTAAACGACTCGATATATCCTACGTACTTGGTATGAGATCATATATATATATATATATATATATATATATATATATATATATATATATATATATATAGTTATATGCATGTATGTATTTTTTGTTTGTATAGATTATTCAAAGAAAATTAAAATCAATAAAAACATTAAATAATTGAATATAAAAGAAACATTCAACAATTTTCAACTAATAAATATTTCATGCGAAATGTTATATAACTACATCGACTGTAAACTAATTAACTAATTCAATTTACTTGGAAACTCAATGAAATATTGTTAAAAGTATCGTAATTAACGTTTCGTTTACATTCGACGAAAATATTATCCTCAATTAAGGATCACTGACAAAATCATAATTGCATTTTTATACCCTTACTGTATGACACACTAATTACACTCGTGTCAAATACACACACACACACACACATGACCACTGTTGTTATAAATGTTCACTGTTTGTTGTACGACTATAACTTTAAAATGTCGTATTGTGGTATCGCGCTTAGACATCTGTAAGGGTTTAATTAGCTTTTATTTCGGATATACTGAAAAGAACTGTAATTTTATACATACATACATACATGCATGTTAAATCCGTTCATAATTTACGTTCTGGATGTATTCTGAACCGATAATGTTGTACATCTGAATAGTATTTAATCGTGTTTTTCATTGACGAACTTTGTGAGCATTTTAATTTCAGAGAAACGAATTATATATATAAAATTTAATTGAATCAATTAAAACATACCGATTGCAAATTTCCATAATGAAATATTCACCGTTCGAAAATATGCTCTCTGTCGTTCGTAGAAAATAAACAAGAGCAGTAAATATCTAAAGTGTTGCATATTCAGCAACTGCGCGAACACGTAATGTTGTTGATCAATTAATATGCACTACTGTCGTCCATCTTGTTTAGCAGAAACCTGTAATAAATTTCATAGAAACAGATTTGTATATTCGGCTCATATAAACACAAGATGGCAATTGTAAAAAAGGTTAAATACGCATTTTCAGAGATTAAGCAAGTCGTTATCTCCTGTCACGCTCGTTGGATTACAGGAGTAACGGCTGTACGTGAAATATATATATATATAAAATTAACTCGCGAAACATATTTTATTACTTACCATCGTGTCGTTAACCCGTCTCGTTTATAACATCGTCCAATATCCTTAAACGAACATTCCTATCATTTTTTCAGACATATATCATTTTCACAACACCCACACTGTCTCGTTATTTCTTTTGCCGACATGCCCACTCGTGAAAATTATGGCGATTTTTCTTGTCAGATATACAGTGCAAAGTGGTTCGAGAATATTAGTTTGGATCGTGTCGTGCGGATATGTCGTCAGAAGTACATTACCTTCTTCGCATTTTAAAGTATCCGTACAATATTATACAGCATTGTTATTGGTCTTTATAACAATATATATATATATATATATATATATATATATAGTAAGAGAAAATTTAAATATTTTATATTTGAAAATAACAGTACTATCTACTATGTACGTATAATAAAAATATGTATTATTTAAATCTCATCACACAGATACAAGAATTATACTAGGTCTATAATTGTTTTTATCAAACATCTATCAGACATGCATATGTCATTTCTCAGAACGAAGTAATTACAAGTAAAAATATCTTCTGTTTATTATTTTTGCAAAATTGTATATTCTGTTCTATTTAAAAATTCATTACCTTTTTTTAATTTTCATCCTCCTCGAAATATATTATATTGTATAAAATAAAACAGACAACACCGAAACTGAACTTGAACGTTATAATTAAGTTTTAACGATATATTAAAACGTTCCTACATTCTCTTTTTAATATATTGTATTTATGAATAAAAAGTGTAGTGTGTATATATATATATATATATATATATATTGTTCAATACAAAAAAGTTTATATTGTAAAGATGTTTCTTTCTATAAACTCTATATAAGAAAACTTCACATTTTTTTTCAACAAAGTTCTTTTCATTCACTACATTATCAAAAAAGCATACACATTTTTAATAAATAACTTTTTATCTAATATGTATGTATATTTATATATAGTAAATAATAAATCCATTTGATTTGATATTGAGAGCGAATATGAATTTCTTAATATAAATTAATTAGATACTCTTGAGAATTTAATTCCATACTTTTGTATTTTATGATAATGAGTCGTAATAAACAATTTCATGTTAAATCTATTGGAAATTGTATTTTACATATCTGTATTTATGGAATAAATTTCCACGAAAAAAATCTTGAAAAATAATTTTATGTCCGTTATAAACGACGAATAATAAATGAATTTCGTTTTTATCTGTCGTACTCTTGGGTTTCTTAAATAAAAAAATCTTTATTGTATCATTGTTTGCAACAACATTACATGTACTTCTCTTTAAGGAACGAAATTCGAAGAGACAAGAAAAAGGTTTTCTGTATTCATAAACAATTTTACTGCATTTTCATGTCATGATTTTTTTATATTCGGAGCTTTTGTACATTTTTAAATATTTCTAAAATCTCTCTCTCTCTCTCTCTCTCATTCTCTCTCTTTATATGTATATGAAAGCATTGACAAGTTACATCATATGTTCCATATAAATACTAAAATGTTCTGAATTTATTTGAAGTCAATGAGAATCGACAGGTTAAATATTAAGCTCAATTAATGAGGAAGAGGCGTCCGCTGTCGAAAGCAGATGTTGCGGTCAATGGTAATCAATTATAATCGAATATTGGGTTCGAATGACAGCTTCACATAAATCAGTCACGTTTAAGTTGCATTTTAACACTTGACATAAATAAAAGAGTGTCATTTTATGTTCTCTCTTTTTAACATTTTAATGATATATACCAATATTCCCATAAAAAATATATTCTATTCTTTTTATCGTCATTATAAATATTTATAAATATATTTTAATTTCATTTACGATCGATGAACATCGTAAAATTCAATCAAACGGTCAATTTCCTCACGTCAATTCAAAAACTTATCAGCTTTTTTTTAAAAAAAAATAATATCAGATATAAATTGTATTATTATATTCTATTTTAAATTATTACCTTATAACATCCGTTTTTCTTTGTTATTTTTCGTCCGAATGTATTGAAATATACATGCCAGTTTATAAAGTCAGTTTATTTTACATAATATAAAATTATTAAATTCCAGTTTTTATTACAAATTAATCAACTTTTATTTGAGTTTTCGAACAAATGGAATACACTTTTATTTCATCCATTTGTTACAGTTCTTAGATTTCTATATTCATTTAATTTCGAAGGAAATTCATGAACTTGAATGGTGGCAGAAAACCTCTCCTGTGAAATCAATCTTTTCATCACAATAACTATTTGTTCCTCTGTTACATACTACATTCAATTCGCTGCTGATTTCATGATTTCTTTACAAGCAAAGAAACATGTACAATGTTGAGAATATTATATATATATATATATATATATATATATATATATATATATATATATATTAAAAAAATAACATTTATTGTATATGTGGCAAAATAAATAACACTGAAATGTATTTAATTATTCGAGTTCACCAACATATGCATGAAAAATTGTCATCCGTGTGTTTTTTTCAAAAAAAAAAAAATAAATAAATAAAATATACAAGGGTATAAAAAAAGTAAAATATATCAGAAGGATTTCTAGTTTTATTAAAATTATACAACTGCACACACCTTTTGTGTGAACGTTCTTGAATGTATAAGTAAAGTATATATCTAGCATCTTTACAGATCTTTTGTCTTATTTTTACTTACAAAATATACGACGCGTTTTATGTTAAACGTAACGTTTCTTTTTTCTAGAAACGTATTTATATATATATATATATATATATATATATATATATATATATATATATATATATATATAAAGAGATTTAGTATATTAAACGAAACACAACAACGATATAAAGAATGAAATAGCTCGCTCTTTATGTGTATATATATAAAATGTAATATTTAGTCCGTTTCCATTGATATCGCGAGAGAAGACGTCGAGCGCACAAACCGTCGTCGTCGTCGTCCCCATTGACACGGACGTCAGTGATAAATTACAGTCCTAAATCTTTGGAATTAATTATTCGCGCGACATAATAAATAAGGGTCCGCATGTAGAGATCATGTGAATGTTGCTGATTTTTTTTCGGTTTTGTTACTTGTCGACTCGATCAACTTTGACATCCGTGCCACTTCTTTGTTATATAACAACGGAGTGACACTTTTTTTTATGCGAACGTCGTCTCGTCACGAGAGACAACGATGCATGTAACACGGGTCACGGGTTCGTGCCGTCTCTTTTTTTGACCGCGCCTAAGGTCAGGTTAATACGACGCGCGGAGGCGTGTCGTCGTGCGACGCGAGGACATTATTTACTGTGGAATTGCTATAGGCGTTCAGTTACCGGACATCGAGTGCGTCAAAGAGACGAAAGTATATTCCTTAGATATTTACATATCGAAATTTCACACACACACACACACAGTGGTCGTGTGTGCAAGGGTCGTATCGGCGACGTGTCCGACGGCGAATGCATTCGATCGAACAGATTCGTTTTAGCTCGTTCGTTGACCGGATTTTGACCGGATGTTTGAACTTTTTTTTTACTAGCGTGGATTTCGATTTCGATCCACGTTTCGTGGAATCTAATTGAGTATTTTATTTTCTTTCTATTAGACGTCAATTCGTTTCGTTAGGGGACCGATTCGCCGCTCTTCGGGTTCCGACGTTGTTTGTTGTTTCGAAAAGTTAAAATTCTTTTTATTTTTGATTTACTTCATAGAATACTATTTTTGTTTCTAGACAATCAGGTATTTATCTCACTCGCGCTATATTTCAGATTATCGACTGTATGTCGAAAGCATATCATCATCCGTATGCAATCGGGCATGTTGCTAAATACATATATTAAAAGAAAAGGAGAAAGTATAGTTTTCGATCGAATGAATTACAATGTTATCATTGTAAAATGATTCTCGTTCTTTTTTATAACATACGCGATCGATTATTTATTATCTCGAGCGTTCGCATATCATTTTTTTAAATATTCTCCGCGAATTCAAATCGTACACACGGGGTCGGCACGTACGTGTCTTTTGACTACGCTCTTTTGACGTAACGCCAGCGTCTGTACGTTTATCGGGTGCACAGTCGCCGGACGGACGGGGTTCGATTGCGGCAGTCGGAACAATCCGCCCGCTCCAATGAGAATTGAATACAATGCATCGAGAGGAAGCGTTGTTGTCGTCGTACCACTATATATTTATGTGCGAACAATAAAAGAAATTTCGCTTCTGCCTTCGGCCGGATTCGATTTCGGTCTTTGCCACAACGGTTGAATGGCGTAGGACGGTTAGAGATGGTCGGTCGGGCGGTCGGGCGATCGGTTGTTAGGCAGGCAGTGGTTATTTTTAGAAAATGACACGACCGTAAGTAGAAAGACGATCCTTTTGTGTGAATTTTCATTATTGTGTGAAATCGAGTTGTTTGTCGAAACGATATTACATTTTAAAAGAGATGTTATTTTTAACTTGCTCGTTTGTGGACGCGCTCTCGTTCTGATTTATGTATGTGACAACTGATTGTAACGAATGTACGTTTGTATATTTTTTCACATAAATCGATATGCGTATGACCACGAAACGTGTTCTTTATGCTGAATCGTCGCTCGAAGACGATGACAAATATTCTATAAACATTTCACGAACTGAAATCTCTCCGAATAATTAATCCCTGTTTTAACATTTTATAATTACAACAACAACAACAACAACAGTATTATCTATTCGATACTCTTCTTTCATTTGCAATGCAATTTTCACAATGCTGGTATTTTTTAAAAAAGTAATTATATATATATATATATATATTGAGAAATGAGATGATCTTTAATACGTACATACATACATGTAAATTTTATCAAATCATTTTTATAAATAGATAATTATTTATAAAAAAAAAACACATTTCAATTCAAATCGTTTGATAAATGTGTTATGATGATAACAAACGATAAAAGCATTATTAATCTGAATGTATATAAATTGATTATAACGTAGATGATTGCATAGAAAAGAAATCATAATAGATATTTATTTAATATCTTCTTTACTAATTATCAATGTTCGGAAAAGATATTTCAGAAAAGTGTAACACAACAATCTGTTCTCGACACTCTAACATGCTAATCGCTTAAACATATTTCGATGAAAGTTTATGTGCAACATCTGGTAAACAAAACATGATACTAATTATATTTTAATATACAATAGGAAGCCGAATAGGTAGTGAACTGTATCGGAAAACAATACTAATTTTCATTCTACAAAGTTGTACATGTTTATAAATAAAATTTGAATGATGTCATAAGACATTCGTACTCGTTTAATCTCTTTTATATAAACGTGTTTATTTATTTTTTTTTTAAAAAAAAGCGAAGTAAAAATTCTACATAGACTGACACAAGATATTTTTCTTGTCAATTTCAACAATTTAAATATATTTTAAAGTAAAACAATTTAATGAAAAGTTATTATTAATGAATGAAAAATGATTAATAACAAAGAGTACTTGTGAATATTTTCAAATAATAGTAACTGAAATGCTGTTTTTTTTTTTTTTTTGAAAAAAAATTGAAGATAATAAATAAATAGAAAAAAATTATAGTACACACACGTACACCTATTATTAAATAATGAAGGTAAATCTGTACAGGCCATTATAAAATGAATTCGTAAATTAAACATAAATAATAATAAAGAACGCGTTATAGTACAAGTCAGTATAAACTCGTTAAAAACGTTCATCATGTACGCGAAACGTTTTATTCGTACTAGCCATAAATCTGTACACAGACTCCGTTAAACTCTCGGTTTGAGACGAACATTAGCTTACAACGGAATGATGCGGAGAGATTTGAAAATGTTTCCTTACAACATTCTTGTATAACAATTGTTTCGCGATAATGACAAACGCTACGAACTCGGAGCGTGGCGTTTCCCTCCAGACATTCTGTTCATTTTGCGGTGTGCTTTTTGTTGATTCGTTAACGTTAAAGATGTATATATATATATATATATATATATATATATATATATATAAAGAATAAAATAGTTTATAACAAATTTATTTAAACTGTTCGTCTTTCGAACATAAATCCATTTGCCCCAATAAAAATGTCAATACTTTGTTTTGTTCCAAGTTCAGTTTTAAATACATTCAACATATTTTAAATCTATACCTGTTTATTTTTTTGTAAAAAAATGAATAAAATGAAACGTTAATCGGTTAAATAAAAATAAAATCTGGTAGCTATAAAACGGATAATTCACTAGTCAATACAAGTGATACTTGGGAATACATCGAATTCAACGCCCCATAAAACAATACATATATATATATATATATATATATATATATATATATATATGTATGTATGTATATAAATGTTCACCCTCGAAATTCACCGTGGAAAACATACTTTTAATCAAGTATTTTTATGCGTGCCATAAAAACGCTCACGTATCATTAAAAATTGTCGATAGCCTTTACGATATGTCGGGCTCGATACGACCCGACAGTGTCATAAACATGAAAGAGAATAAAAACGTCATCCAATTTCAATATTTTTATCTGTCTGATGGATTGATCTTTAAAATGGGGAAGTCGGGTACATGTAATTCCGTCGAACACGGCTTCAAAATATGGACATTATACGAGAATGGCATCTCTTTGTATCGATCCGTTATTGTATTTATGATGTTTCAATAATACACTGATATCGAATGAAATCGTTATCAATTTTGTATCAAAAGCTGCATAATTAGTTCTGTAATACGTTTTTGTTTTTTTTTTAAAAAAAATAACACCGTTTTAGTTGGTTTTTTCCGAAGGGACTAACGGTCAAACAGCAGCCGAGGGAGAAAATTTGCTAAACTCATCATACGGCAGCTACGTTCGTATTGATTTTTTTTCAAATTTTTTATATAATTTATTGAAAAATAATGAACACTACATTAACCGTATATATATATATATATATATATATATAAATATTCTTTTACAATTATATCATATTGGAAATTGTTCACCGTATCGAATGAAAATGTAGGAATGTTTATTAATAAAACCTAATTATTATTATAATCATAGTGGGAATATTATTAACCTAACCTAAAATAACAAAATAAAATTAATTAAGACAGATAAATACAATAACCGCAATAATATATATATATATATATATATATATATATATATATATATACAGGCCGTAGTGTACTTTTAAACAAATTATTATATCGTCAGATGATGTGCAAATTTCCATTCAAACGTTCAGTTTTAAATTTGATATATATATATATATAAATATGTACTATTTTGTGTGTGTAACATTTTATACAAAAATGTTACATTTTCTACATGGATAATTTTTAGTAATAGACAATGTATAAAAATATAAAACAATAATAATAATAATAACGGCTTCCAGTAAAAATAGAATAAAACATATGTTTATATCCCTATGTCATAAAAAAGAAACAATAAAATACTCCAGTAAAGATTGGACGTTACAATATTTTACTATCACTTTTATGAAAATACTATATATATATATATATATATATATATATATATATATATATATATATATATATATATATATATATATATACAGTTCATTATTTAATATTTTTATTATAAATTTTATAAATATATTATATATTACACTAAATCTTATTATCCAGAACTTAATTACAATTTCACTCATATGAATTGGCTTTTCGGAGGATTATATTAATCACACTAATTAATCAAATACACTACGTGGCTGAGATTTACATTTTCGTTTCTACTGACTGATTACAATCTATTTGTATTAATAATAAAGAATAATATTCCACAATAGCACGAGAAATATTAAAACATGTTTATATTCTTCAGCGATTTAATATCATTATTTTCCTATTGTTGTTATTAATATCAAAAATACATTCGGAGTTTTCATTAATAACAATATAATTTTGTATTACAGATGTGAATTGGAACAGCAGTAATAAATACTTTGTATACTTTCTATATTTGAATAAAATGAATTGCTTGCAGGCCATAAATAATAAGGTATAACATGATTTTTAAAATATATATATATATATATATATATATATATATATATATATATATATATATATATATCTATATGACCGTACACAAAAAAATATACTGCTTTCTACAACGACCTTAGTTGTTGTTTTATTTAAATCACAATTTACATTTGGTTTTCGTATTCCTGCACGTATTTTTTGAATTTTTTTTAATTGCACAAATAAACATACAACATAACTGACTTTGTTATAAAAAATATGCAAGTGTCGTTCGTTAGTTTGAACTATATTTGTTATTTTTTAAATTTAAAAAAGATAATTGTTATTTTATTATTATTGTTATTCAATGTTGATATCGTATTTAACTTTTCACGAAATACACGAATATATCTTTTAATTTTCTTTAAATCTCACTAGAACTTACATACATACATATGTGATTTACGTGTAATAGAAATGTGTACAAAATAAGTTGTTTTAATGAACATGATTCTGCTTTTAACAGACAGTATGTTTATATATATATATATATATATATATATATATGTGTGTGTGTGTGTGTACGTATAGAAATCTATAAAAATTCCAATTATTTTAAACAGAAAATTTAACATAGGATGTTGTGTTAAGGTTGCAATTATTTTTTCCAAATTTATTGAACATGATAATATTTCTTTTGAAGAGAATGTAAATTTTCTAAAGTGATATATTTTTCATTTAAGCAATACGTACATATAAAATAATAAAAAAAATATTTATTTCGTTTGTCTAGATAAATATATGTTAAATTCTTACAAGAACATTCACTTCGGAACAACGTATATAATTATTATAGATATGTGTGTACGTGCATATCCAAATAACGTGTTCTCATTGTTCGTGATAAATAATGGATGACGCTTTTAATATTTTTCTAGTTTCGTGAAATAAGTGTGTAAATAAAGTCGAATGTTATCTGTAATACGAGCGTAACTTTCGTCGGAAAATTAAACGAGATTGCACAGATAAAAGCTTTTTGTTAAACGGAAGGTATGATTCTAGTGGATACAAGAGCTGGCACTTATCTGCAGGATACATGAGCTATGAACATTGGTCTAGGGGCGCGCCAGGGGACACAATCCGATCCGGAAATTAATTTTATCCGGTCCGCGACCTTTTAGTTCCACGCCGATATAAACCAACCGCCACGACATTTGTGGACGGTTTCTATGTATCTATGTATATATATAGAGAGAGAGACATTACGATCACCTACATATACACATTCATACATACATACATACATACATACTTATACACGATCAAAGTTACTCTGGATCGAGATGTAATTACGTATATGACTTACTGGTACCTTCGGATAAGACATACACCCATCTCCTTCACACACACAATTTAATTATGCATGATAGAAACCGATTTAGTTTTCTACTAACAAATTTAAGTCCCTCTTAATTCATTTCAGATTATTACGCATTTAAACCCATAAACATATCTTCATTATGTATGTATATATATATATATATATATATATATATATATATATATATCTTTTAAGTATATATACGAATAAAGAATAATATGAAATATATATATTTTTTTTAATAGAATCGAATTTTCTGACGGATTGCTGATAATATAAAATTTACGATAAAATCAGTTACTCCATAACAATAACAAAGTACTCCTCAAATATCACGGTTTTTCAAGTTTTCTCGTCGTTTTAGTTTTCTAAACCTCATGACTTACTTGTATTCATATTATCATTACGTTCTAGTTAAATCTTAAATTATAAAAATTTCTTTACTTGCCTTCATTTTAGATTTTAACTTTATATATATATAGAATATTTCATATTACGGATCGTATTACTCTTTCATGTAATTAAATTACGAAATGTGTAATCTAGTTTTAATAGCACGAAATGTATTTTAAGCATTACATTTATCTTAAAATTAAATTAAAGTCAAATCTCTTACATTTTCATTGCCGTGAAATATCGCTATAGCGGAGTATTGATGAAATACAATCACGATGAACTATTTAATTAAAAAGTAAAATGAAACGATCCTTGTCATTTCTTTTGATTTTATTTTTATTTTTTAAATAACTAATATGCCGTTATGAATATTAATACGAGCTTCATCTTGAACATGTATACTCAGAGAACACATTTTAATCGCCATGAATTAACTTAAATACAGTCTTACAAGTGTATGAATATTAATTGCCATTGTTATCAGAAGTGTATGTATATTAATGCACAAAGTTGTAAACCTGCCTTGAATATAATATCTCTAATATATGTGTGTGTGTGTGTGCGCGCACATACATATTGCTGTTTCAAATCGAGTTTACATACTTTATGTAGTTTTAATTCGTAATTCGAGTTGATATACTCTTAGAGCTAGTTATTTAAGTCAACAGACACCGTGTTATTAATGATTCGTGTAGAAACGCGGATGTTCATGTTCTGAAAATGTCGTATATCGCACATTATTTCGTGGATGCTTGATTAAAGGAAGAAAATCTCAACATACGGTTGCAATAGGACCTGTTCGTATTTCTTCTATATTGTAATTTTAATTATATACGTATTTATAAATTACAACAAATACATACGTACACACACACATACGCATTCCAAAAAATAATTTACAATGAACGTTTCGATAGCAACCGTTTTTTATATTTTGTGTTTGTAATGCGGAAACATAACTATCTGTTTTTAACGACAGGTCGAATCGCATGTCCTTAAAATATAATTAAAAATTATTTCGCGAGAAAAGCATCGTTCCAGACGACACAGATGTTCATTTGCAAATACGTTTTGTTTATCTTTCATTCGAGTTCGCAATTATTTGAAAAATCTTCTCGTTGTATCGTGCTTGTCTTTGTAGAGCATTTCAATGGACTTAATTTCCATATTTTTAATTTAAATAGTACAAACATTTTCAATACGTTTACATATTAGGACGGAGTTCATTTGAATTTGTTTAAAATATCGTATCTTTTTTTTTTGTTTGAAATTCAAACGGGCTCGTCGATATAAACGAACGAAATGCGTGTACGTTTCCGAACGAGTAGAAATTTTGTATGAATGTAGATAAGCGTAAAATGATATTTGCGTTACGTTGCATTTAGTTTGGATTCCCTAAAGCTATTAACAACAGAACACCTTTATGACACTTTGACAGTGTTTATAGAAAGCGTTCATAACGGAACCTGACAGATTGCGGTTTATTCAGTTCGTACAATAGACACATTCACACACGGGAACGCAGCAGACACACACCCGTCAAATAAAATAGATCAGATGATCGAGTTGATAACATTTCTCGTTTCATACAATGTTGATAACATTAGGAAAATAATGTTCCTTCTAAAAATTACAGTAGCTTTTTTTGTAAATATTGTTTCCTATTTATATTTGTGCATAGTTTGAAAATTGTATACATGTTCACAAGAGAAACAGGTAATTTAAAAGATCTAGCATATTAAGTCTCGTTTTGAAACCCCAAGTATCTTATTAACAAAAATATTCGAAACGAAATTCATTTATTCATAAAATATATATTTATAGATTTGACAGTTCGGTAACTTTTTTCTAAGATAATTTGAATTTGTCACTTAATAATTTAATATTTAAACGTTTTTTTCCAAAAAAACAACAACAACAAGACATTACTTGTTTATACAATACGAGTTTTAATCATTATTTCAAAAGATAAAATGAATTTTAAAAGTGTATTTTAATTTCAATATATTCATAAACACTCATCAAACACACACATGTATATATGTATATAAATATAATATGTGTTTACATACGTGTGTATGAATATATTAAAATGTGTATCTCATATACATATATATATATACATGTTATGTATGTATGTATATGTGAAACGTATGTTGTTTTCAGATACTGTACGGCTGAATCCATTACATTTCGAAACTTTTCTAGTTTCAAAGCACACGTTCTATTTTGATATTCTTTTGAACTCGACATATATGGAAATTGATATTGTGCTGTGTTTTAAAATTCATGGAAGACTTCCTAAACGCAATTTGATATATCATATTCTTTGATCAGTATTTTTCTCTACAATCTTTACAGTGTATTCGTAATGTATAAAAAACAGTTTATAAATAACGAAAAAATAGCACAATGCAGTAACATAAAAAACATGATACGATTTAGTTTTTCACATCACAACGAACAAAAATATAGTTACTGGTTTTTATTTTTACTGTAAAACGTTTCGTTTTATATTCAGTTTTATTCAACGACCGTTTGTGCTCCAGACAAGTATACAATATATACAAAAAAAAAATATTCATTTGTACAGATGTGCACACAGTCGATTTTATTTCTTTATCAAAAAAAAAAATAGATAAATAATCATTTACAATTATAAAACGGAAAACAATTTCTAAAATAGATATTAAAATGTTCCTTTAAACATTTACAAGCTATGAACCACTTTCGACAGAGAGACACACACGAGAGAAAATAATAGATTCCATGTCAAAATTCCGATGAAATCGCAGATACAAAATATTTCAAAAGTAAACAAAGTGATAAAATTGATCATCGCTCCACCATTTATCATTTTTCTGCCGTTCTCTTGTCTCTAAATCCTTTCTTTATCGAGCACGTGCTTTTCAGCCCTTTGTAGCGATCATATGACGTGACCTTGCATATATATTTAGAAAGGGTCAATGCCTTTTGCCACTGTTACTGTGACATAACAAAAAGATACTGGAAACATCCCCGACTCGACCGTATCGTTGTCGATGTCGTTAGTGCTTTAGTCGACTGGGATATTTTCTAAAGATTGACGGGCTTTCAGACTGTTCGGCTTTCGACATGCATGTAATTATTTCAACGATGTACTAGAGAATGAAAACGTTAAAAGTTTTACTTCTTTGTTTAAGTACAATGGATAGCTTAATCTATTGTCGTACGTTTAGAGATTTACAAGCGACTATAAATATTCTCTATAAATATATATATATATATATACATGTAAATGTTTACAAACAATTTTACAATCGTGTATACATTTGTATATAAATTGTTGTTGCGTTGTATTTAATTTAACGGATCGATAGAAATGTGCTAAATAGACATTCGCAAATTATATATAGTGATACTAATTGACGAAATGAATTCCAATCAAAAATAAATCAAATCGCAACTGTGTTGTCAATAATGGCGCATGCACTCGATCCGCAACGAATTTTAACGATCAATTCGAATGCAGAATTGAAAATCCTTCGTTCCACTGTAGCGCGAAATGCCGTCACAATAATTCAGTCTCATCAGTTATGAATATATTTTCAATAATATTCGAAGCGTAATCCTTTTATCTCGGCGATTAAATCGGCCATAGTTATGGAACGAGTTCGTTGAACGAACGGACGGACAGAGTGGACGGTCAAAGTGTAGAGCACGCTGACCCAAATATAACATCTCTGTGACACACATCATGAAAATGTACCTCTTGTGCGAACTTTCGTGACGCAATCGCTCGTGGCACGACTCTACACAGACAGTCTGCCGTCGAGTACATAAATTCGTTTGAATTAACTGTCCCAAGTCTCCGGACAGCATATACCATACTAAAGTCTATGTACATACATACATACGTTCAAGTACATATATATATATATATATATATATATATATATATATATATATGTACATGTTCGCATACTCGTCGCTTTGAGGCAACCGTGGTCTCTTTGTGTTCTGTTGGTAGCTTGCTTTCGCATCAAGATGAAATTACAAATGTCACATGTGTACAGAGAAATAACATGATTTCAAAATGGGGAAATAGATTTTACATTGGATCGTTCAACAGACTCGATCGACCGACTGTAGAAATTTATATAATGTACATTTTTATTTGTTTAAAAAAAATTTAACACACTCATAACGAATGCTCACGGTGATTTCGTCGTATTGTCTTTTTAACAAATCAACTTCATTTGACTGGTAATCGATTAATATTCAATTTTTATCGAAACTTTTTCATATTCGTATCGAACGGATTAAATGAATCGACGATACGACGAAATGTATCATTAATTAATATCTTTTTGAGATTAGAATAGCTTTAGCGTGCGTACATACATTTATAAACGAGATTTAAAGATTTATTATCGATCGGCTTTTCGACGAATATTTATATGTATATAAATTGAATCATAACCTCCGAACCGATCTTGATGGTTCATTGAATAACATCTCTTCGTTAAATTCACTCGACCGATTTCAAGTTCATGTTTATTTATAATTAATAAACGTTTCGGTTCTTCATTTACGATAATATATTATAAAAAAGACTAGGCTGATTAAATTTTAAATTAAAACATAACATTCGTCGCAAATAAATGTTTTTTTTCAAACACGTGGAACAATTTCTATACTCGAAAAAGATTTGATCTTTTTTATTCGTTTTTTTTTTGTTGTTGTAAAAAAATTAATATTTAATATTATATCATGTTATCCGATGGATACCGCAAAGATATCGATATCGATTAAAAAAAAAAAACATTCTACGAAAATCACATTGCAATATATTAAAGAAAACAATATATAACAATTTTTTTAGCTGCACGAACAAAATTTGTTCGGTTCTCCGTATCCGACATAAATGAACAAATTCATTTATCAATTTTATGTGTTTGTTGTCAGCAGAAAGTCTTTATCTCGCATGACAGTTATGTGAAAAAAAGCTAATTTAAGCGTAATATAACATCGATAGATTTAATTGTGTGTACTTTTATGGTAAAAATGAAGTAATTTCTGTACAAACATTCTGTATTTAATTCGATTACTGCGAACATCTATATCTATCGGTCTCTAAAAAAAAATCATATTGTCTTTTAGTGAATAATTAATGATTTTTTATCGTTGCATATTTGATATAGTAAAACATTGAACGCCTGACAACTTTACACGTGATAATTTTTCAAATCGAGAGGAAAACTCTATATTATTCAATGAAATTGAAATTGTTTCATATGCATGTTTGATTAAAAAGTCGTTAATTGCTTTACTCTTTCTAAATTTATTACATTATTTCCCCCGGGTGTATTAAAATGGATAATAATGTATTCGAGCGACATCATGTAATCATATAAAACACACACGTCGTATTGTTGTTGTTTGTCTTCTGATAAAACGCAATTTTATAATATGAATTAATTTTCTATGCTAATTGAAAAGAATCGAATCGACGAAATATTCACATCAGCGCCCATGAAAATTAAATCGCTATATATTGTTTGAAATAGAATTTAACGGCACACACTCCACAATAAATCATACGCAAAGAATATTCGAGAAGTGTGTGTCTCTACACTCGTATATATGCTATTTATTTAGGTATTTTTCGTAAAATAAGTTATGAGAAAATTACACACTCTAATATAACTTGAACGTGACCTATGTATATAATTATAGTGTTTAATTACATGAATAGCTTATTTTGAATATTACAATGCTGTGTAATTTTCTCTAATAGTTCTGTGTTGAGATTCTCGTTAAAAAGAATTAAAAGTTCAGAATACAATCAGGACGTCAATCGCCTGAAAGCCTAGATTAATAGAACTGAATTATAAAAAAAAAATGTTATTGTAGTATATTGGTGATATTTTAATTGAAATGTCCTTGAAGACGAATAAATGTATAGAGTGGCAATGCGGTCATTGAACAATTGTACTCGTATATGTTCCTACAATGGATTTTTCAGTTTATGTTTTCGACTTGGAACTTTATAAAATAATATACGGAACGAACGACGAGACTTTTCGATATGAGAACACATCATCGCGTAAGTCATCTAAAACATGAACTGCGAATGTAATTTCACTGCAAATGTATTCATTTCGATTGCCTCCAGGACATCGTTAGTGCGTGCGCTCGTTTTTTTTTTTTTAAAAAAAAACGCGACATTTCCACGCGGTTAACGTCGTCGACTCGAGCCATGTTTATTTCTGTCGCGTTCAGATTTATTTAGATGCAATTTCGTAATTATCAAAATATTGTCAACGAACACACACACACACACGTACACGGAACGCGCATTCGATCTTCTTCAATTACGCTGTGACGTTTCGCTCGAGTGCCGAAATGCGGAACTTGTGTTATCAAATACGCCATGCGTTGAAAGTATTGACGTTTTAATTGCCACCGGCAGTTAATATTAAATCTGTATTTTTTTTTATTTTCGTTATTTCACTCCTATTTATGTTAATCTGTATGTAGTCGCAATTAGTATTATAATTACGTTCCGCTTGTAATTGAGTTTGAATAATTAAAATTTAAATTAAGTTTCATAATAAATCAGTCGTGCAGATGCGCGACGCAAGAAAAAAAGAGCTTTCACGATCGCGTTTAAATTGTAACTTTTTCGAGCGCAAATTAAATACTTTACTTAAGATCATTTCGACAGAATTGAATTTTTCGAATGAAATCTTTACGGAACGTTTAAATTTATCTTTTTTTCATCGCTGTCGTTTATTTATAATTCGCGTGATTCATTTTCAAATGACATTTATTCTGACAGAAAATACTATTTCTAATGTACGATTTGATGAAACGATACGTTTATGGATGTTTTTTCAATCGGCAAAAAGACTATGCAATATTTGTGCGAACGACATAGTATAGAATTCATTAAATGATCTTTCTTTAGTAAAAAAAATATTCATTAATTTTCATTATACTTTTGTTTGAAATATTTACGTTATTTTAAACTAAATATCAGTATGATGTTTTGTTGTTACTTCTATAAAATATAACAAATCCGCATACACGTATACACAATATATCCATGTGTGAGTAAATGTGCATGTGTTAAAAAGATATTTTAAAATTGAAAAACTTTCAATGAGGGAAATTATTGTAATTTGCAAATAGTAAAATACAAATGCGAAAAGATGATGAAGTACAAGTAAACAAAAACGATGAACGTTAATACAAAAATAAAATATGTTTACTAGAATTTCTTATATATATATGTATATGCATATAAAATGTATATAGGTATAAATATTGTCGGTCAGAGTATGTAGTTATAAGTTTGTTTTGTAACTCATTTTCATTCCAAACACGTATGCTATTTGTGAACTTTGCGAGGTCAAACACATAATTTTTTCAGGATACCACGAGTGCATCGTTCGGTTATTTTTTATCTCTTAAATAACTCAGTTTCCAAATTATCTTTCTGGAGTCTGTTGAATTTCATACGTACATAAGAAACTTTTAGTTTATAAGAATTTTTATTAAGTTTATATCTCGACGAAAACAAATAGACGAAGGGGAAAATATTAATAAATAATGTACGTGTGAAAAGGTTTTCTACACCTACACTTTTATATATATATATATATATATATATATTCATAAAGAAGTGTTATAGAAAATAAAATACTTTAATGTTTTATTCTATATTTTCACAAAATAAAATTAAACTGTTCTGTAATATTTTTTAATACCGTAGTACATTTCGCAAGAAGTGGAATTTAATAATTCTAACCGTGAGATGCTTTCGAGATTAATGGAAGCATAATTAAGATAGAGACGACGCAGATTACATTTGTCAAAAAAAAAGATTGATATGCCGTTTTAGTTTTTTGATATTGTTAACACCGGTGAGATGTTGTACGATTGTTTGTGTATTTGTGTAAAAATACATTTTTCATTTTAAAACACAATACAATACGGTATTTTTCTCACAAGCAATGATAATATAAACCGATGTATGATTGTATGAGACATTGTATGATTAATTGTCGTAGTAAATGTTTTGATAAACAGAAGTGTATTATTCGAAAAGAAAATTCAGTTTACTTTTTTTTTCAGAAAAAGTGCACGTTTTGTTTTCTCGTCTGTCGCGCGTGTGTGTGTGTGTGTGTGTGTTGAGTTCTTGTAATATAATTATTTGATTTCGATAAAAAGCAGTAAAAATAACATCAATATATCTATATGAATATTTAATAGCGTTACATTATTTAATATCAATCTATGTGAAATCCAATATCACATTTTTGATATCGTGTGTATCGTGTAGTAGTTTATTTTAGATTACGACCTTCGAAAGAGAATATCAAATCACTCTTCCATCTTCGAGATCTTATAAATATTATATCACGAGATGTCTTGTACGAAGATTGATATTTCCTTTGAATATGCTTCTTGAAATTTAATTATTTATTCATTAAGGCTTTTGTATTAAACTGCAATGCGTTGTATAAACAGATAAAAGACAATTGTATTTCTTAATAGGATATATTCTTAATAGGATCGTAACTCTTCATTGTATAATAATGAATTTCATTTTGAACAGTTTTACTTATTTCGTTATGCACACATTTATGTATTTATAAACGAACTCTACATACATATCGTTTATACATATACATATATATATATATAAATGAATTTTTTCCCCCACTTTTTTCCTGTTAAATTATGGAAAATTCTTAACGTTCGTAATGTTCACTTTTCAATGAAATTTCTTCATTTTGTTTACATTGATTCAGTATAGTTTGGGTATATGGGGTTCGTTCCAATTATAAACAACATGACAAACATAGTTAATTGTTATAATAATCGAAACTTTGTCATTATTTTTGATTTTTTTTTATCGAGTACTCACATAAGTATCGAGACAGATACACGCTAATTTATTGAGCCTTAATAGCGTCGTGTTTCCGATCGAATAGGTTTGAAAATAATAAATGTTAATTGTATAAATGTGTGTGAACAGTAGTCGAAATTTATATTTCCTGTAAATGTTTAGACAAGAACGAAGTTAACGCTTTCTATTTATATAAACGGAACAATGAAACTCGAGAGAGAATTCAAAATAAATTTATAAGAATGTATTGTGTGTTTAGACTGATTGTATTATTTTTTAATTAAACAACTTCTCCCATTGAAATCTTATCGAGTGTGTTTTCTCTATCTCTTTATCTTTAAATTGTTTTATTAGCATTTTATAATTTAAATATCTGTTAAATACAAAATGTTATTTAACATTTTTTTTTTTTTTTTTTAGAAAAAATATGTTAATTTCACTCGATAACATCAATTTGTGAACAAGTTGTTTTGTGTATGTTACAATTTCTATTATTTGAATAAATTATTAACCTACGATCGTTTTACATAAATTTGTCAATAAGATAAATACTCTGGCGTGTTCTTTGAAATAAAAAAACATATCTTTTTATAACATTTTCAATGAATTAATATGAACGATATCTATTCGTTTATTTACTTTTCGTAAAATAAATATCACAACGATCGTTGCGTTTTACAATAGTGCATTTGCTCGGTAAATCTACGTTAAGAAAATATCCACATTCTGCACTAGTAGTATTAATGAAAGAAGGATAGAACGATCGGACATGGCGAACGAGCATAACAATTCTTTCGTCGTGACAGTAAGTTCAAGAATAAGAAAACTTTTCTATTTAAAGAAAAGTGCACGTCGCTTTCGATGACAACTCGGCTCTTTTTGGCGTGCACAGCGCGAGAAGGAATGCGACCGAATACATACAGATATCCCGGTAGCAATAACCAGAAGCGCGTCGGGGTTATTGATCTGGAGCGTGTCGCATCACCACAGACACGAACACGGTGCCGTCACCGATGACGACGACGACGACGACGAAAACGATGATGATAACCAGTCGTAGTCATCATCATCATCATCTTTACCATCTTCACTATCTTTAAATTCTTCGTCATCATCATCATCATCATCTATGTCGTCGTCGTCGTCGTCGTCGTCGATGCCCATATTTCGCGGTTTGTTGAACAAATGCGTGTTCATTCGTACGTACGTCGTTTTAAAACACCCCATGCCGCGCTCTCGTCATCGTCGTCGTGATATTTTCGAAATGTGTACGACGCCGTGCACGAAGCCCAAAAGCGTCTGTTTCATGTGCGCTTCTGTTCGCGGACGACGGCTCTGCACGCTGTCGGATACGTTTCTCTCCGTCTCACGACACGCCACTCGACCGATTTATATCTTTTGTTCCACCCGTGCACACTCGCATCGGAATTATACCACTCATCTGCTTCCATACTTTCTGAATGTCTATTTGTCAATACGGTGTCATTTTTACTTTTTTGAATTTATTCGACGGTGAAATTGTATATGTTTTTTTTTTATATACGTTACTTTTTGCTATTATAAATTGACATTATCAATCCGGCGATTACACTTTCCTAACTCACATAAGTGACATCACTCGACCGTTCGTCCGATCACAAACAATTTCTTTTTATCACTCTCTCTCTCCCTATCAAACACACACACACACAAATTTAATATATACATTTTACACGAAATCAAATTTAAATGATAATATTTTATATGAAAAATACGAATATAAAAACAAAGTACTAGAGTACGATATTAAATAAAAATAAATAAATATCGACTCGCGTGTAATCACAGTACTAAACTTGTGATAATAGAAAATTATATATATATGCATATATATTTCTTTTCACATGTAAAATATATAAAAATAACATTATAGTAATTCAGAGAAATAAAGTTCGTAATATAAATAAAATACAAATATGAAGGTGTAGAGTAATTAATTAAATATATAGAATTTAAAATAAATATATGATAAGCTATAGTAATAGAAAATGATCAGAATGAATTATTTTCTAAAAATTATCTACATATTGTTTTCTCTTTGTTTCAGAACAAGAACATGTATTGGAAACAAAGGTAAGAAATTATTTTAATAATTAATAGTATCAATTTTTGAGTCTTCGATAATGATAATGTATATATATATATATATATATATATATATATATATATGTATGTAATGTGATAGTATTTTCTCGAATTTAAATTATCAATAAATCAATCGAGTGCTGTTAGAGATCGTTTAGAGAGGAACGGTTGACTATGTAAACGGACCCGTCCCGAGGGAGTTGAAGAAATTATAGGGTCGCTAAAAATCATGAGGGCGTGAGCGGGTAGCAGGAGGCGTTTTTATTCTGTCATCGTCGACAAGAAATAAAGTTATTGATCTTGGTATTTTCAACATTGTATTCGATGTAAAAATATTTAATGACAGTGTAACGTAACTGCCTGACAAAAGAATGGAATGAACGTCGATGCGAGTGGTTTCAAATTGGATTTGTTGAGAATTCGATTTGAACGTTTGTAAATTATTTGCGTCACGTCAAGATCAGCGAGTGCAATTAAATGATATTATTCGTTTTGCTGCCACGTATAAAAGCCATTTTGAATTATGTACCTGTTTTACATATTATGATTGTTTTGTGCTTCGCAACGTGTACGACATTTTTGTATTTTTATTGATATTGTCGTTATTATTATTATTAATAATAATAATAATATTTACAAGGTTGTTTGTTGTGTGCATAATAAATCTTTTACAACTTTTGTCGAAAATCACAACAGTACGAATGTTTATCTTATAAACGTCTATTGTTAACAATAAAATCTCTCTTTCTCTCTATCTATCTATATATATAGTGTCTGTTATATTTTCTAACGATGTGGTTTATTTATTAAAATTATTTATTTTTAAGATGAATCATTGTGAAATTACCAATTTGAATAAAATATACAATTCTACAGTTTAAAGACAGATAAATAGAAACATCGTTATTTGAACTATAGAAGAAAATATAAACCGTGTTTCAATTAGAAATGTTAAAAGATTAAAAGCGTCTCGTTTATTTACTGCTACGATTAATATTTATTTGAACGACTTCATTCCTCAACGACGAAACAGAGCGAACGTGAACAATTCAGAAAGCTCTGTGAAACACGAGCGAACGTTCAAATTTGTCGACGATATTTCAAAAGACATAAAGTAACATTTAATGTGCTCCGAAAAACATATTTAACCGTCCTCTCGCCAAACTGCAATTCTCAGCAAGTCGCCGGTCATGTCGGCCATTTGATACAAAACTCGAGCGAAAGCTGCGTCCGTGTGGCTGAACACATCCATATTGTCAGACAAAGCATTTGTTCTAATACCGCAGCCCTTTGACCTCGTTCATTTCAACTTTATGCCGAATGCTCTCGTGCGCATAAAAAACGAAAATGGAGTTTAGCCGTGTGCGGCGGTGGGGAAAATATGTGGACAGTTTTAAATACATATTTGCACGTCGTAGCTGTTTGCAGTCTGTTCAATTGAAATTCCCTCCCTTTCAGTATAGGCTAAACTTTGAATCATGAAATACATACATACGTACGTACATATTATACAGGTAGTTTAATCGAATCAAATAAAATGGTCAGTTCAAAGGCAACAAGCGATTTAAATATCGATTCATCCTCGTTTAAGTATAAAGATTTTTTCTGTTTTCAGCATCTACGAATCGCATTAAATAAAAATCAGTGTATTAATGTTCAACATTATTGAATAAACTATTATTCGACGTAGTCAAAAAATAATTAAATATTAATTTGCATTATTTGTAATTATCAATTTTTTTCCAATATAAAATTAATTTCCATCGATGCGAATGAATCAATAACATTTCATTTAATATTGTCGTTTACTATTATAATCGAATGGTTGTAGAATTTATTTTGTGTTATAGTATCACTTAATTTTTTTTCTTTCAAGAAAGTGATGTTTATCATTTTTCTACCTTGGTTTTTTCTCAAGTAAAATCAATTGGTTCATTTCAATGAAATTTTGTTATTTTTTATAGTCTGTCAGTAAGTTGCCAACAAGTTCAACTTGTTTAGTTGTCAATATCCTATACTTCCAGAACATATACATTAGAAATAACTTTATTCTGAACTTTGTTATATTCGATTAGCAAGTTTTTGAAATATAGATTATTTATTAATCAGCTAATTATAATATTATTTAAATAAATCTTTTAATATTAGTGCAGATGAACATTTGGTTGTTGAAATGTTATTCACTCATAACGTAGATATATTAACGATGTAGATTTTTAAAAAAATATATCGTTTGAGAAACAAACTCAAAAGAAAAGTATTTTATATTATTTATTTATTAAATTTTAATGTATAAACTAGTAAATATATAATTGCTTTATATATGTATGTATGTGTTCATATATTTGATTAAGCTTCATTTCTGCAATTTATAATTTATAATGTTTGTTCTAACTGATCAACAACTCGTCAACAAGTAATTTGCGAGAGGATAAACACGACTGTTAAGAAAACAAAACTAAGCAATTTATAATGAATGGATATATATATATATATATATATATATATATATATATATATATATATATATATATATATATATATATATATATATATATATATATATATATATATATATATTGCTTCTTATACGCGAATAATAAACAAGATAAAGTTTTGAATACGAAAACTAAGCTACTTATTATTTAATACTAACAGTGCAGCTTTCATCGATGTAAAAACGAAAAAACATCTGGCGTTATTTATAGATAGTATGACTTGGAGATTATATTGAGGTTATATATATATATATATATATATATATATATATATATATATAAAGTAAAGATCGTTATTATTCAACATATTTCTTTGCTTTTAATGATCTGCTACTGGCATTGACGTCTGAAGTATACTACAGTCACTTCAGATCTAGTGCAAGCTTTTCTCATATCGATGAAATACTTACAAGGAAAAAAAACATCAAAATATCCATCAAAAGATTGTTGCAATATTATTAATACTTGACGAGTTGTGTTGTATTTTGTTAATAATGGTTACTAATACGACAACGACTAAATAATATTGAACGAAGATTATTGTTATTTCCATTTCAACTGATTTATGTGGATCGGTTATGATGAACACGATTTATAGTTTCAAGTTTATATAAAAAAATAATTGGAAAATTTATATAAATTCATATCACTCTTATAAATAAGAAAATAGACAGATTGACTTTATATTCTATACTCATTCTTTACATCCGTCGAGTTTGAAACAATACTGTCAAAAAGAATACGTTCCTTACATATCATTTTCTATATACAATATCAAATCTGTCACACATTGATTGATCTTCATTGTTAAACATGAAAATTGTACGCGAGTGTCGCATGCCGCAATCTAAATAATGCAATGATATGAATGACCCGTTGCAGGAATTCAGATAAAGAACACACACATATGTTATATATATATATTAAATAGATAAATCAATTGAATTGACACTTATACTGTAAAGTTTTAGATGTTCAAGTCGTCAAACTGAAAGCCATATACTCTAAACATAAAAGCCGAATAATGAAACTGAAATCGAATTAAATAATTCATATTTATTAATGTCGTATGCGACCTTAATCAATTTTGGAATTTATGAAAAATCATAAAAGTAAATACTATTTTTTCTATATTAATCTTACTATTTTTTTTAATATATATATGATGTGTATATTTGAGTAAATATCTATAAAAATTGCCCGTGTGAACAAAACAATAAACTATGTTAATAAAAAATGATATACTATCCATCAGTCACTGTACATAAACCACACGAGGACTACCCACACAGATAGCTGTAAATTACTCGATTTCATTATTTTTCCAAAAGGGTCAGAGCTTGCGTTTCATTAAATAGCGTGAAAAGTTTAGATGCCGTTGCTTCACTTACTTTAGATGTTAACGCATTAAGCAGTGTGTGCTACAATCAAAGAGAATGCGTTCGAAAAGGAATTTAATAATATATTTAGCAACGGTTATCTCTTCTCATATACGACGAACGACACGAGAACGACAATGTACAAATGAATGTAGTTTATTATTTATATCTATATAAACGCGTAAGGAAAATGTCGTCGAGGGGGGAGGGAGCATATGTCTCTTTGCATTTGAAATTGTTGAAATAATGACAAACGGGTTGCGATTGATATTGAACCGTTAACGTTTTAACGAGTGTGCGATAATCACGTGCCGCACTCGTACGACCGATGCACTTGACACGCCATTAAACATCGACAGAGTTTCGACAATTACAATTCAATGTTCCACGTTCGGAGTTCTCTATCGAGTATTTGTGAAGTACGTAAACTTGTAGATACATCGCAACTATTTCCTCGTAACAAAGAGGTTTTGATAAACCACCGTCGGCGCCACGGCGCGTTCTGGAAGATCGTAAAGCTGCTAGCTTGTGGGTTGCTACAAGCAACGAACTTAGTCATTACCTTTAATTACGGGGTCGCGTCACTAGTGTAGAAGGTACGCCGTTCGCATACGAATGTGCTAAGTAACGTGACGTCCGCTCGGAACTGTTCTCTCTATTCGTTGTTTGAGAAACGTATAAAACTTACACATATTTATATACATGTGCATGCATACATACGCACGCACGCACACACACACACACACACGCACACACGTATGTACATGCGCGTGACTACATCGACACGATTACAAGTTTCGGCGGCTTTTCTGAATGTACAGGTGATCCGTAAATTACATTTCTGCATTTCAATTTTTAAACTGTATGAGCAATTTGATTAATCGTTCGTGGCTAGCAATTCACCATAATCGGTAATGTTGTTCTTTTTCCGTTTATTACTATAATTAAAATCTTTTTCATACACATACATACATACATACATACATATATATATATATATATATATATATATATATATATATATATATATATATATATATATATATATATATATATATATATATCCATTTTATATATATATATAATATATATATATATATATATTATTGATAAATGTATCCATCATTCATTTATTTATTGTAAATGATATCTCTTCGGCTTCTTTTCAATTTAAATATCATATCAATAATTCACTGTCACTCAAATGAACATTGTTTATTTTAATGAGATATCTTGTCCAATATTTAATATATGCGTACTAAGATAATTATATTTGCTGGGCGATAGTTAAGTAATATTTGTAAATATTCAATAGGCTCCTTTATTTAATATTTATATATATGTATAATGAAAGAATTATAATAATTATGTATTACATTTAAAAATACTGGACGTATTTCATACGATATAACGTAAGTATAATAGCAGTTTTGATTTTTGAAACACAAATTTTTAAAATATGCTTTCTTAAACAGATCTTAATTTTTTACATCCCCTATATATAATATACATTTTACTCTATTGCTTTGCAACCTCTTTATTCGCATACACGTAGAACACGTAGAGCATTTCACTCACTCACTCACTCGCACCTAATCTTATACAACATCTACTTGAAATCCTAAACAGATTCACACACACACACACACACATATATATGTATAAACGTAGGTAGGTAAGAGAAGTGCAGGTATGTACAAGACGCATGTATGCTTAATTCCACGTGTAGGCTATATTAGCTGAATAATTTTGAGCTAATGTTTTCTCGTTAAATATTACACGTACTATAAACACGCTCTCTGCGGAGATTATTTAAATAATTTAATATGAAGTCAGAGGATGTACGTACACTCGAGGTGTTATAAGAGATTCAAAGTTATAATTGAGAAGTGACTGGTCGGGTACAAAAATGAAGTGCTAGTTGAGTTTTAGATTGCACGGATTTGCGCTGAAGTTGATATTGGAAGAAGAGTTCTTCTGTCTGCTTTACCGCTATCGTAAAGTTTAATTTATAAACAGAACTTTCTTCTCGATCAGTCGATTGCAAATGAATACACGTCGAATGTGTTACGATCGAATAAATCTTTATTTCGCGTGTAATTGGTAATTATCACTCGATAATAATCGATGAAAATGTAATGCGTTTTTCATTGAAAATAATGTATTTTTTTACAACTAATTGTAATTATCCGGTGATGCACAACGAGCCATTCAAATGATTTATTATGATTGTGTAAAACGAATATTAATTAAGAAAAATAATCGATTAAAAATGTGTAATAACAGCTTTATTGTTAATACTTTTTCTTATGGTACAACACGTTAATTGAAAAACCATAAATAAATCTTACCATAGATACTAGCGACGATCTCTGATGAAAATACGAAATCGATCGAGTGACGATTTGGCGAGTGAAGACGATTTTCATATTATAATCCGGTCGACAGCTACGTATGAAAAACATGTTTTCATTTTATTTCACATGATTATGTTCGATGTCGGATCGGTGAAAAAAAAACGCATTCGTGTTAGAACAAATAAATTTAGTCTTTGTCGTGGAAAGCCGTGCTGAAAAAATACGCTCGTAAATTTTATGCATAGAAAATCATCCGTGAACATTTTTTTCGCATATTTCCCACGACACTACAGGTGTTTATCGACGACGCGGCCGACGACGATTCAGTTGACGCGATGTTGAACGACTCCATTTTTTCCGAGTTATTTTATGCGCCGAGTTAATGCGATAGCGCGTTGCCGCCGACCGATACGCCGCTCTCGTAATGTGATTTATACACGTTATGTCGCGAATTTCTGCCCCGGCTACGTTCACCCCTGCGCAAAACGAGACACGATCGTGTTTGCACAACTGCAGAGACATTAAACTCGCCGTCTTCGTGTCGGGCGTTTTTAAAAATCGCTTCGCGTTTAACATAATATTTCCGCGCGAGAAGACGGCTCCTCGTTTTTCCCTCGGCACCGTCGCGCCATCGCCATTTATTTGTCACTTTGAATGGCTGTTTGTATATCGGCATTCATCATTGTCGTAACCGGCGACGATTTAGTGGCCGTGCTCGATGCCACAAGCTTAATGCCGACTTCGATGCCAAATATATAAATTAAAGTTGCAGCCGTGTAAATTTCGATGTACGCGGAGTGCCGTCTGCGGAACGTTTCGACCGTTTTATTTATCATCTCGAAACGAAATACTTTTCATTGCGACATATTGCTTATATTATTATTATTTCGATTCGAAACGAGAAAAACGTCACTCGAGATCAAAGCGCAAACAAACGTCCGAGCGTGTTCTCGGGCGAAACGAATAATATCGTGCAACGATTATTATTAATATCGATCGGAATCGCACCCTAAACATCTCTGATAAAACGCATTGACGTTGCGTCGACTTTATTCAAATCTGATTATGACTTTTCTCCGACTAGAACTTTTTCTTTTGAAAAAAAAAATCCAAGTAGATTTATTTTATCCGATCGACGAACTAATCTCACTAAATCTATATCCGGAAGGTCCTTTTGACGGTTTTATTTACTTATTTATTTTTTGATAAACAATTCACGCGTCCCAAAATAAATTCAAACTTGTAATTTTTTGTATTCTGCCTCGAATCCATTCCATATCTCATTGTGTACATATGTATGTATGTATGTATTCTTGTATATCTTTTACTATCCATCGCAAACAAATTCCATAATAAGGGTTTATTACTTTTAAATATACTAACAATGTTTCGTTATTATTATTTATATTGTATTATTATCAATAGTATATAAATGTTGTAATAATGTTTAAAGAAAATTCAATGATTTTCACAAGTCGCATGAACTGTGAAACTAGTGTCATTGGTGGGTGGGCGGGGGGTTTGTTGTGTGTGCTTTTCTTCTCTTTAATTTCAGTTACTATATTCGACGTAATGTCAATTGTGTCGAGGAAAAAGTATGATTTTAATCTTTTCTTTATAATGTTCTGATCGGTGGATTTATTTACTCGAACTTATTTTATCAATTGTAGACATTATTTACATTAACTGTGTCATTTAATACAGAGTTTTTAATTATGGTTTTTACATGTTTATGTTTGATTTTCAAAAATGCATGTTACAGTTTCACGTAAGCAAGCATAACAACTAATGAAAACGTTTTTTGAAAGTATCACTAAAACAGGAGAGTTTGTAATAAATCTTGTAATAGTTAATAGTTGTTCACAATATGATATATGTAAATTAAATTTCGTTCAATATGAATACTCTTGTGGAATGTGTTTTGTGTGTTTTTTTTTTTATAAAAGTTATGTATTTTGAATGAGAATTGTTTTAATTTTCTCAAAATTTATGATATTTGATGAACATTTATATATATATATATATATATATATATATATATATATATATATGTAACATATTCATTAAATGTTCACAAGAACTCGTAAATGAGTAAGAACAATTTCATAATTTCCCGATTTCTATAATTGCGGTTCGTTAACGCTATTTCTTAATTTACTACCAATTTTCTCTTTATATATATATATATATATATATATATATATATATATATATATATATATATATCGATTTGCACTTAACACAAGTTTCATGAAATACATTTATCGTTATACCCGTTAACAACTCGCCAACATTAGGAAGCTCGCTAGTGATAAAAGGCATGCGATCAACGTACAGGTAGAGAGACACTCATTTCATGTTCTATCTTTCTTCCTAATCGTATTTTCTCTCCTGTTATTCGAATAAAACGCACACAGCGAAGCTTATAGTCACGTGCCGATTGTTAATGACACGTTTAGCACTAGCGTGCGAGCTTGTTCCTAATTATACTAATGCCATTGTGCGCGCATATCTTTACATTGTTACACACACACACACACAATTTGTATTCATAAAAGGTAGTGTCCAGCCAAGGGGCATTATATGGTCGATTCGAAATGCTCGAGTTTTCAACATTAGACTGTTTTAGAATGGGCAAGTTGGCAAAAGTAGCACGAATCGACGCTTGTCAACGTATTGTGTATAAACTGTTGGCTTCTGTGATTTTCAAGTTTTAATCCATTATTGAGATACGTGGTCGACTTGTGTGGGTTTTAACGAAAGTGTGTTTTGTTTTCAATAATAGGCTATCTAAAAAATATATCAAATACGATTTAGGTACATTATTATTATCGTTCGATCATATTCGAAACTGTTTATTATAAAAAAAAAGTTCGATAAATCGTGTGAACTGTACTGCAAACTCAATTGATAATAATAATAATAATAATAACACTTGTACGGTTTAAGAAAAATACAATTTAGAATCGTTTGTGTATAGCAAATTCACTCACTTGAAATTGTAACGAAAAATTAATTCCGGTCGTAGTATCAATCAAATCATTTTATTTAATAATATAATAATTTTAATGTTGCATTATCATATGTTAAAGTAACACTTCGATTTTCTAATATTGTCTGTGTCAAAATTTTCGAGACGAGTTCGAAATCCTTTGATCGTTTGTTTATATAAAATATGTTTTGAACATTATATGATGTTTCTTCCTTAAAGTTCGTTTTCTAATAAATATTGTCGTAATTAAACATATATATATATATATATATATATATATATATATATATCTCGATTAGATTCGTGCATCGTGTACGGTATGTAAAATGTAGTTATTTGAAATAAATGACATTTATAAGTGGAATTCGTAATTTTAAATTTTTGCTCTTTTTAAAAAAAACAAACTATAATATTCTTATTTGATAGTGGCATCATTAAAATTATCAATACGATAAATCAGGTATATTAATAGTTAATTATTCCACTGTGTTATATATCTGTTAATTTGCAATTTTAGTGAATTATCGAATAAAATAATTCAACTAAATGCCAACGAACCGTTCTAAAAACGTCCATTACATCCGCATTAGATTCGATCTCAAACATCTCCAGCATATTAAACCTCGGTCTAGTCACTCGGTTGCGACTTACAGAACGGAAATGATCTCGACGAAATATGAGAAAGATTCAACAACAAACAGTTCATACTGTCTAGAGTTCTGTTTGAATATATTATTATTATTATTATTCTGTTGTGTTTTGCAGTTTAAGGCGATTTATAGCCGTTCGTGGAGATAAATAAAAGATTATTCTCGTAAATTTACGTTTAATCCACATAAATAACACTAAGCACTACACGCCTGGCGTCATGTGTGTGAGGCTCGTATAACATACTGCGCTGCAGTATTTCAGTCTTAGCGGGAGCTGCAAAATAAACAAATGACCGCTCAAGTTATAAATTGTTTCAGCACGCATGTACGGTCTTCTTCTTCCTCATCATCATCATCATCATCAGGAGTATCATATACATACATACATATATACACATATATACATATATATATATAAAATTATAATAAAGAATGAAAGAGTTGTTTGATATTTCATATATTTACGAGTTTTGTTTAACAAATCGAATATACAAAATATCGATCATGCATCATTAAAACCGTCTAATATGTTTGTTTCGATTCACAAGAAAATAATTTAAATGTATGTCCGTACGTACGTGTGTATGTATTTATATCTATATCTATATATATATATATATATATATATATATATATATTTATATTTATATAAAATGTACATCTCTGTACACACGTTTCGTTCGCGTCCTATTGAAACGCGCGCCCACGCCGCAACGGACTGATTTAAATAAATAACATATAACTTTGTTTACAGGAATCGGATGACGTGCGTCAACTGGAAAGCTTGAAACATTCTCTCGGTAAGTACACAATAAGGATTGCAGAGAAACTTCGCAAAGTACCGAAATACACTTTTATGTTCACGCTAAATTTATTATATTAAGTTTGTACGCAGGCATGTTTTCGCATTAAATTTTATTTGTTCAAATTAAACACGTCCAAGTGTATCATTTTTGAATAACGTTTTACAATCAAACTATTATTAAATACAGAAACGTAATTTATAACCTGGATTATGTGCACGGTTCAAATTTTCAAAATGAATTTATCGTCGACTGTTCTATTTGCCAAACTACATTTAATGTATTTGCAATATACGAAGCGCATAATTTATTTACGAAACGAGTTTTATATTAAACAGGCACAAACACACACACACACATACACATACATTCATACATACATACATATATAGATTGCATATGAAATAAAATTTGCCAAAGGCGTAAAAATTAATATTTTAATCTCGATATTTTGAAAATTCAATTAATAATAAACGATTCGTTTACCATGCAAATATTTAAGCTATTTATTATATAATATATGGATTTTATTCAATTAATTATTCATCTTAAAATGCGGATACATTATTTTTGTACTTCTTATAACATTAAACAATTTCGTCGAGTGAATAAAACGTAACAAATGTTGAAAATATTTTTTAAGTGTTGTTGTGTACCTTAATTGATATTAGAAAAACACATTACGAATTACCAAACTGCACGCACTTATGTACCACGTACGTATGTTTATGCAATTTAACCTTGATAATAATATCTAACCAAAAATCATACAATTCAGTAGTAGTAGTAGTACAAGTAATGAAAAATAGTACCAAGATAATCAAGTGAATACTCAGTGATTCGAGATCGGATCGTTTTTGTTGAAATTGTTGTCTATTAAATTGTAAGTTAATATATATATATATATATATATATATATATGTAGAATATTTGAATTGTACACACTTATTGATCTACATATTTAATATTTTATTTCGTTATAGCTTTATTCAATTACAAAATCAAAACGCGAATCCCGTTTAATTATTCGGAAATGTAATAAACAGCAAAATTCAATACGGAAACAATTATCCCAGTTGTAGATTTTTTTTTTTAGAAAAAATCTCTTCATTCTTATAATATTAGAAAAAAAATGTCTGAAGTGGAATTCTGCTTCGATTTGGATTAATGTCTTTCATTGGCATAAATTTGATTTATTCGTCGTGTTGTGATTTTATATATTTATATAAACATATTTATGTCGAAAAAAAAACAAATCGAGAGCTATTTTATTTGTGCTGGAATAATTTACGCCGTTTATTTCCATTTCATTAAACGACAAAGCGTCATCGTTGTACGTACGATATCGTTTAATTATAAATATACAAGTATATTCTGTCTGCGTTGCAGACAAGCCATTCGAACGTATTTAATAATGAAAATTGTAACGAATTCCTTTCGTATCGATAACGAGTGTGTCGACAATCTCGCTCGTATCTTTCCAAGTGCACTATCTATATAGTTAGAAGAACGAAACATAAAGATAGGGATTTAAACAATAGATTTAAACTGAAAATTAACAACGGCAGCCAATGAACGTGTTTGATGTGAATTTTATATGATTGAGACGCGGAACGGAATTTTCATTTATAACAGATTATTCTGATTTCATTATTTGATTACAGTTGCAAGAAAAGAGAGATTTCAATTTCTAGCTTGTGTTTTTTTCGGGGGGTAGTGTTTCACTTAATATTTAGAGATTTAAAAAAAAGAATATGTGTACTCATGTACACATGCCAGAAGTGAAACTTCTTTTCAATAAACTAATCAAAAGATACACGGACAAGCGTATGCCTAAAACTCGTAGATGAACAAATTCTTCAGAATAAAGCAAGTAACAAAATGCAGAAATGTAGTAGGAAGAGAAGCGGTAAATACACGGGATAAAAATTTAAGTAGAAAATGATCAATGTTTTAATTAAATTAAATTTTTACAAATTTCATATTAGAACATCGTATGTCGAACAATGCGTTTCGATATTTGATCTTTCGCACTGTAGTAATAGTATATCGAACGTTGTCCGCATACAATGTGTTAAGTAAGATTAACAATTATTTTCAAATTAAAACTTTTATAAAATTATGAATTATGAAAATTTATTCGTTTCGTTTGGAATTTCTTCGATTTCCATTGTTCGCCTCCGATGGTGACTGGTAGGTATAAACGATACAATTAGTTTTGATAAGTAAAATTTTTGTGCAATAGACTTTACCATCTTAAAGCCTGTAAAAACATTACATTAATTACTATTATATTACTGTTGTATAATATATAGTATACAATTAGATCAATGTTTTAAAAATTAAACAATTAAAGGAAATACTCACAAATAATATCTACCTGCAATAAATAGCATCTATTTAGATACTATTTATAGATAATTGATAATTTTATAACACCACATAAAATTCAATAAATCTTCAAAATGACACCTGAGAATAACGAATTCATAGTTATTGTGAGAAATTGTTACAATTAAAACAATAGATAACATCAAAACTGTAATAGGTTTCGATAATTTTTAAATACCATGTGTTTTAATTGTATTTCTTTTATTTATAAATAGAAGAATGTATAATTATATACATATACATAACGTTAGATATATACATAACGTTATAAAATACTATGTTTTGGGATTTACATAACCTCATTTTCACGTTGAGTTGATAAATTTTTAAATACCACATGGATGTAATTTAGTATTATTAGCTTATTATTATAATATGAGATTATATAAATTAATATACTTACCAAAAATATCAATGATTGTTAAATAAATACTTATTTAAAGTGGAATTCACGTAATCATCAGGCTAGCAGCTTTAACAGATCATACTGATTTCATTATTTGATTACAGTTGGAAATTCGGATTGATCAGGAAACAGTATAGGAATAGAGATTTCAATTTCTAGTAAATGAGATAATAAGTGTGTTAGTTGTTATCGTTGTTAAGATATTTTACCAGTATCCAGTGAAGGTAGTTTTTTCAAGAAAACATTTTTAATATTTGCCAAAAATGAGATAATCGCGTTGAATTGCAGCTTTCCGCCTCCGAAAAACGCGACAATGTGAAGTTCCATAAAAATTTTTTTAAAAAATAGATGTGAATTTAGATAATAATTTTGAAATACATTATATATTTATAATATATATATATATATATATATATATGTGTGTGTGTGTGTGTGTGTGTGTGTGTGTGTGTATTGAAATGAAATAAAGTACATTAATGGAAAAATTAATATTTTAATCGAGTATTTAGGCAAAAGAAAATATAAGAACAATGATGTCGATCGATCCGTTTGTCATATTTAAAATGTGTCAGTGGTTTTATTAGTAATATCAAACGCTGTCAGTTATAGTTCTGTTAATTAACAATATAAATTTTAACGCAAACAATAGGAACTGAGCCGATAGTGTTGTCGCACGAACGCAAACGCCGACGTAACTCGGTACATTGTTCGCATACTTACTGGTTAATAAAATAGAGACATACCCGTGTTATACGATTACAACGGTTTATGAAGTTCATATCGTAGATTCATATTCTTATTAGAAAGATTACATTCGCACGCGTTCTGTTAATTTTTCATTCTCTAATTGCAAATTGTTTATGTGTTAACATGTCGGATTTTTTAAAATCGATCAACGTGTGTATTTTCAAGAGAACGTATTTTCTACACGCGGTATCTTTTCAAGTACATACGAGTAGGACCAGACCACAGCGAAATAACGATTTTAAAACAAATAAAATTTACATAATTCTACCTCGCGCAGCCCGTACGCTTGTTATAAAAATACTATCAAAGTATCGATAGTCCATCGTGGATACAGAGTCTCGTACGTACATAGGATATCGGCATATTATAATTATGTAGGTGAACATTTATTATTCAAAACGCTGTCCGAAAAATAAATCGGTAATTTTACATAATATATTTCACTTGAACAATCCGTACATGCACATACACACATCCAAATACTATATGTACTGCATGCAGTATTATTATACTATTAGAATAATCGATTTTAGTTTCGAATAAATACACATTTAAAGTGGAATATGGGTATAGATAGCAGCGTCGATAACAGTTCACTACATTGACCTTTATGCAAAATGTCATAGAACCCAGGTCAGTTTGCCGGACGGATCGCAGGAAACAGTCATAGGAATTTGTGGTACTCGTGCCTAGTTATTTTCCTCCAGGTATATTGTAGGTCGTTTGCCCGTTAGTTAAACGGACAATTTGATAGCTTATGGTACTGACCTTTGTTTTCAAAGTTAAGCAATTACATGCTGATTATTTGCGCTTGAATTGTCCTTTTGTTGTAGGTAAAACGCTTGCAATGATGAAGAGCCAATCGGCCGTGTATACCGATGTTAATGGGCACCGGGAAGCGCATGCGGATTCAAGAACCGAAGGTAAATTTATATAAGTATTTTAAACATGTATGTATATATATATATATATATATATATATATATATATATATATATATATACACACGTGTGTGTATTTTATACAAGCTTTATATTTTATTTTTATTTTACGTTCAGTTTATTTTAAATTATGGTTTTTCATACTCCGAATCCAGGGAATTGATGTTACAACGCAACAAAGGTGTTTTATAATTTATATTATTTATTTATTTATATATATATATATATATATATAATAAAATAGCATCCATTGTAAAATGTAGAGCGAAAATGGCAATAATGTAGACATTTTCTAAAGTGCTTGTTCGTAATGTATTCATATGTATCGAGAATAGAATGAGACGTTGGTAAAATTTCATTTGATTTTATTGTGTTGAAGACAATCACAGGTGTATGTGATTAATAGCAGATTTCAGAATGTAACTCTAGAAACAATTTTGTTCGACTGAAAAATGACTCTCTATTCGATTACTTTCGAAAATGTAAGGGTTTTGTTAAAGTGTGAACTACGTATCTGTCGAAATGTATATTTATTTCTAAAAGTATTGAAAAGTCAAATATAAACGCATTGCAGTGGATAAATATTAACTATTTTTTTTTTACTTTTCCTTAAATATATCAAAACTACATTGCAAGATTTCATGAAAAAATGTTCAATAAATATTTGTCGTTTATTTTTTTTCTCTGATGTATGTACATTTCGATACAACCATGTTACATCTTTGTTAGAGAGTTGCACTATTTTTTTTAGAAAAGAAATAATTATTCATATTATTTGGTTAATGGTAGCAAATGTTTTTTTTTCAATTAATAAATATTATATGCATAAATAAAAGGGCCATCTAAATATGGTGCCTAAATTTGTGTTATTTTTTTTTTAAAAAAAACTACACATGTTCCTGTTTGATAAAACACAAATCTAGGTGTCACATTCGGTTGATCCTATATAAAAATCTAATAATTACTGTAAAAAATTGAATCTATAAAATTAGTTATATATATATATATAGATATATAAACATATGTGTGTGTATAAATGTTATTTTTCATAATAAATATTTAGTAATTGAAAATTATGAGATGTATTTTATATGATAAAAACAATCGTTACATTTATTGATTTCATCTGTCTACATCGTACATTTTGAATGAGCATTTTAAAAAGGTCTTCAATATTTCAAAAACGTATATCAATTAACTATTTTTATAATTGACACGTATTGTGAAAATTGACGAATATTAAAATTGCAAATTAAATAACGGGCACACGCACAGAATCCGATAGTGTGTTTTCTTACTTTTTATTGTACGAATTTCGCCAGATAATCGGATTTTCAAAATAAAAACGAACGAAACGTAACAGTAGCAGTCGGTCGGTCAGTGTATTACGTTGTATTAACAACGTTATCTATCTATTTCCCTTGCACATACTAATCTCCATTTTGGTAGAAACGACGTTCTACATAAAAAAGTGTTCGATCTTAAGACGCGAGCCAACCTGAATTCCCTAAGCGAGAAGACGATATTCACAACGTACAAATACCAAACATATGACCTAAACATAAACTGTGCGAGGGAAAAAAAGCATTTTAGAGAATGTGCCGTGTACTGTACGCAAGAGTGACTTTTTTTTACTAGTTTTTATGGTACAGCCGTCAGACCGTCGGTAAAATGTTCGTATAGTGGTCGTAAAGCGAACACGCGGTTTGCCGCCGAAGAAAATTTGCCCTACTTGCCGCAATGTGTACCTTTCACCACTACAACGACGTCAAATGGAACTTTCCCTACATTTCCAACATCTGCGAGAGGAGATCGCGAGTTTTTCGTGCGGATTGCGGCGGAGAATCTCTCCTTTTTTCGTTCTTTTGATTGTAACATCTTGATATCAAATTTATTCGTAATTGAGTCTCATTCAAACGAACCTGCGTCGACATTCGACTATGATTGAAGAAATTCTGACATGGTATTTTTTTATACGTCATGTATTGATGAATAAATTATTCGCTCGCGTGCATCGTCATACACGCGTATATTTCAATTTTAACGTGTTTTATATATATATATATATATATATATATATATATATATATATATAATGTTAAAGATGTTTGAAATGTTCGATAATAAATGACGAGATAAATTTGAAATGAATAAAAAAAAACACACTCCTCTAAATAAATATTTAATTATTTGATTAATATTCGGTTAAAGTTTAGTGAACAATCACGAAATCCATCGATGATGATGAATGAATGAATGAATGAATGATAATTTATATACATACATATATATATATATATATATATATATATATATATATATATATTAATGCTGTTTGTCGGTTGATTCGATTAATGATCGAAACTTGTTTCTAACGTAATGAAACGTAGAGTCGCGTTTCTGTTCGAATCAAGTGCATCAATCTAATTACGTTCATATTTTCGTCTTGTATGAATAGGAATTACATTATCGTACGCCTCGCTACTAATTCAATATAATAGATAATGTTCATATCACGTATAAAGGTTAGATGTAGATTTGATATAAATTGTACGTGAAATACTGGAACAATCATGTTTGTGCGTTTAAATGAAATAATTAAAATACACTAACGCCCGTAATCATAAATCCAATTAAAATTAACTGTTCGCTCCATGTGCAAACTTTACAACTGTTTTATTGACAATAACGTTTCAGTAACGATCCAAGTACCCTATAAATAAGTTTCAGGGCGAACTACATACATACGTACGTACGTACATATGTACAATACAATAATATCATACGTGGGGAAATGGAAACATGATATGATTTAACCATTGACTTACAATCGATTGAAAGGCGCGTCAAATGGAATTTATATATTGTTTTTTATCCATTTATAAAAAGACCTCATAGATAGAACATGTACGTGATTGTTGCATTTACGTTTTTACACGTCGGAGACGAAGAGTTCGCGCGTGCACGAATCGCGACTCGTTTTTCAATCGTGCAGTTAAAATTCGACGACGTCACACCGTCGAATTAATCCGAAAATATTAATAAAAGTTGCCGCGTAATTAAATTCTTTAAAGTATTTTTTGCACTTTTTCTGGCTTCTGCCGCTCTCCGTGTTCTTCCGGCCTGAAAAATATGAACAAGCGAAACGAAACGCTCAGTCTCTTTAATTAAGTTTGGATGACGTCGCTGTCACGAATAACTTGATTATGATGAAATATCAAATTTGGAATTTTTTCAGGCTACGCACAGTTTATGCGCCTGGTAATATATATATATTACGTCTAATGGAGTTTTCGAAAAATCGTTTTATATTGTTCGGCGACAGTTTTTTTATTTATTTTTTCTTACATACTTTGCACACGTGTCTTTTTTCGAACACGTTCTTACTATATGAACACTACATACACATCTATATGAATGGTGTTTTTCATAAACTTCATTTTTTGAACACATCGATCAAATAATGTAATTTTATTAATCATACATATGTATGTTATAAATTTCAATGATAACGAGTCCCTAATGTGTTAATGCAATACAACGGCTTATATTTATTTATTTATTTTTTTTGGAAAAGCTCTTCATCAAGTAAATTTGATTTTAGAAATACGTATGGTATATAATATACTTTTTACGACATTCAATGAATATGCTGTAAATATTTGCAACTCGTATGTTAGAGTTTGTGTTGACGACAATAAAAAATCAACATTTGTTAAAATCAAGTTGTCTACATTAATTTCTAGCGAGAGTTCATGTCGGCAATATAAATTATTCGTCTATTCATCGGCAAATTAAGTTTACTTTCCATTGAAACTCGCAGACACTTTTATATGAAAAAGTGAATGAGATCCAGTTAAAAGCGATTATAGTGGAAAGTGGCGTATAAGGTGTATAAACGATGTTAAATGGATTCATCAAATCGTTGAAGGATTTTCCAGCCGTTTTCAGATGTTCGAACAATGTCGTGTACGGGTTTCCTGGGCGTATCAAAAGATTATCTTACACGCTAAGTCAAGCTAGAACAGAGAAAATGCGACGGGAAAAACTCGCTTGTGCCGCGAACAATTTTCTTTATATATATATATATATTTCGTATTATCATTAACCGTAGTTAAAATAGAAAATCGTTTACAACGACTGTCTCGTTGATGATTTTGCTCTGCTAATAGAATATGCAAACTTTGACATTTTCGTATGCACGTAAATAAATTATCGAAACACTTGTGATGTTTCATTTTATATTATTATTAATTTTTTTTGTATACTAATACATGTCGATTCGTTTTGTCTTTATAACTACGAACAGAGTTTTATCAAAAGAATAACAAGTAGTTTTACCACGAGACCAGTAAATACTATTTATATATTGACTTTTTTTCATTTACTATAATTTTTTTTTAAAAAAAACAATAATCTGACGAAAATTTCGAAACGTACCTATATTTAAATACTATTGTATATGTATGTATGTACATATATATATATATATATATATATATATAATCTCTGTTAAATTGTAAGAAAATTAAACACTTCTTAGGCTATTATATTAGGAATCTATTGTAAAAAACGAAATATATCGAAAATAAAATATAATTTACTTAAAAAAAAAACTTTTCATAAATTGAAGAGGGATGACATTTGTTATTAAAGTAAAAGTCGATAAGTACGTATACAAATAACGTGTTTGAATTTCCATGTTGTTGGACGTTTGTACAAATACAGAAAGTTGAGAAATATGAAAAAAGATAGCAACGTATATTTTAAAAATGTTGAAAGGAATTTGATGTGTTAAATATTTCGATGAAACTGAATGAGACTTTTTGAAGATTGACACGAACAATTGATATCGAGTAGTCGAATCGTATTTATTTCTTATCAGATAGATATGTCGTCTTTGAGAATATGATATATTTCGATAAATATGAAGAAATCACATATCGTATGTACGCTTTAATTTATTTGATCGTTTTTTTTCAAATGAAAAAATATAATTATTTCTAATGAATGTCAGTGTCCGATATGTTGCTGAATTATATCGTGCATTTTGGGGGGGGGGAAACCCATTTTTGCAAATTGATTCGAGTCGGAGTAGAGTGTGTGAAGATGTGTTATTGAAAAGTAATACGTATGCGAATCGATCCTGGACGAATGATGAATGTCGAATCAAAAGACAACAATGACCGAAAACAATATACGCTATGTTGTATGTCGTGATCGTATTACAAAACACGAAACGAACGAGCGGACAACACGAACGACGCGTATGCGACGTGCTGTTATAGACGACAATGTAGAGCAGCGGCTAGACGAAACGAAGACGTAGCAACGGACGGAGCAGACGAAGAAGTCGAGAGAGTGGCACGCTCTCCGCCGACGGACGATCGCGTCGTCGGCCGTTACGTCGCACGGTAATTCGTTTAATTCCACTCCATTGTTTTGTCGAACGGAGACCGTTTATTAGGTTTCGCGGCAGCCCGAAGCTCCTCGCGACGAATTCGCACTGGAGTCCGCGCGCGCGAGACCCTCGCCGGCCTCGTTGTCGACTTGATCGATATCGTAAACGGATTAAATCAATCGGTCGCGAAGTACCGACGTCATTAAAAACAGTGGCGTAACACAAAGCTACGGGCCGTTAGATAAAACGGCCATGCGGCGACGTGAACGCTTCGGATAGTTCAGTCTGTCGAAATGAACGCCGTGTGTGTTCGACGGCGAATGAGTCGTGTGGTAGTAGCCGATCGGAAGTTGCAACGTTCGTACGATTCATCTTAAACCGAAGCAAGCTGTTTATTGCACATTCACTTTCATTGATTTATTCACAATCGCATATAAATATAAATAAAAGATATATGAAATTGGGTCCGATATGCAACAATTGCCCCTGTTAAAATCTATGATTTTACAATAGAATAACGATCATAGCAACGCGCGTACGAGAAATACGTTCCGAATATAATACCTGTCATTATTTATGCCTCGGGGGTACAGTCCGAATACAAAGTGTTGATGTTTGCTCGCTGTTCAAAAATTGTTCGACTAAAAACGATTTGCGTACATTCGTTGCCTCGATAGAGAATTTTCATTTTCATTACACCAATATAGAATTTACCTATCGGACCATAATGTCAATCATTTATGATAATAGATATTTTGGTTTTATGTTCAGTTTGAGTAGGTTTATTCATTGGATTTATATTATTGTTTATTTTCGATGAAGACTATACTAATTTTTAACTATGTGCATTCAGCAACACTCGCACTCATTATTATTATTATTATTATTGATACATACGTTTGAACATGTCTTTGTAAATCGATTGATAATTTCACTTTATAGCGTCGTAGAAATATTTTCAAACTATCAATCCAGTCTAATCAACATGTCGTAGTCGATGCATTTTTTCAATTTATTCCAAACAATGGATATTTCGAAAATTAATATTTTTCTCAAATCATATATATATATATATAATTTAAAATAAAGTAGACTTTTTCTTTCGTACGTTCGTGTGTTCGAGTCGAATCGATACACATTCATTTTTTCGATATCCGTATATCGTGGTTTCTATCTGCTTGAAAATCTCACGAGGATGCCAATTTTAGATGAAATCTCAAATTACAGTGCCGTAAATCAAAACCGTTCTCTCGTGTCGAAGTACTGTTTTCGTTCAACGAAACCGGATACATTTCTAATCAATTATTCGCCCGTAGCATACGATTAAAACTTGTTCCACGACGTTCGTTATACCGCGACGACGACGACTCCTACATATAATTGTTTGCATTTACGTGCGACCTTTCACACGACGACGGATGTAAAAGTACGCCAATGGAAAATACCCTTCGAGCTGTCGTTGCGAACGTGACACGATGCCCACCTCTACGTCTCAGACCGCAAACGGGCCTCAATCTATTACGACACAGCTCATCCAATTTGCCTAACCTTGAGGTTATCTCGCATTAATTAATCTAATTAGCGAACTATCTGTTGTTGACGGCTAAACTGTTGAATAATGGATTCATTTGTACATAGTTGTAAGTTTTCGTCGCGCATTTAAAATTGTTTCTCTCCAGTTTACACTATTGTTTGTGCGAATTTATGTTACACGATTGTTTAAACGTTACGTTCGATTATAAAACGAAAAGATTTTCACAAAACGATAATGACATAGGGTACAGGAACATTCGTCGCACGTGTACAAACAATGTATATATATATATATATATATATATTTTTATTTCGAACAATGATTACAACTAATCTCTATAAGGAATTCAAACGAATGGAGATGGGTTTTGATTTTTTTTTAGTAAAATATCTTTGAATGAAAATAATACACATTTGTATGTGTGTTTAAATTACACACACACACACACACACACACACACACATATATATATATATATATATATATATATATATATATATATATTGTGTTTTGAGTAAGATTATAAAAACACAATTTGAAATCTATTATAGTACTACGAGTACACGAGGAGGTTTTGATGCGACACAACAGTTTGTGACACATAAATGTTTGTCGCCGTTGTATATCGTGTTGTTGATAACATTTTCAAACTAAATCGTCTGAATATGATATTAGATTTTTTCTTAAAAAGTGCTTTTTTCCTCGCATATTTATATCGCAAAGTTTAACTTCAAAAGATATTTATTTGAAATGAACGCTGTCAAGTGCAGGGGTTATTAACTCACCGATGTACATGTGTGTGTGTAGTTGAGAAAAAAATACGTTTGAATTCGTATCTTGATATATAATGTGGTAGAGATTTAACATTACGAAAATAACGTTAAACGATACTCGAGTATTTTTGAACGCTTCAATAAGTCTTTTAAGTACGGTTCGTATACATTTCTATTCTATTTGAAAACTTCTCGTATTTAACACGTCTAATTATTTCAATTCCATATATTTTTCATACTTTCAATTGATGTTTATGATTTATATTTCGACAGAATTTTCAATTGATATTGAAACGTTCTATTTCAGAATAATATAATACTGTATGGATATTAAGTCGATATTAAAAGATCGATAGAGTTGTCAATTAATGATTTATTAATATTAATAATCATGATTATATGATTTATTGTATAATAACGAGCGAGAAAGTTAACGAGTGACAAGAAAACTACGTCGATGACTTTCTTTTTGAAAAAGAACTCTTCGACACAGTTTATATAGATTTTTTTTCGTTGATAAAAACTCGTTATTAAATCGTGTGTTATTATGTTCTTTCGATAAAAATACACTTATCGATTCATCAAATTGACAGAATATCAACGAACTTCACTATGCATACTGGCATCGCGTTAAGTAAAGTCGATTGATATGTAACGAAGTCGTTCGTTTACAGTCAATAACGTAAACATGTTCTAGAATCGTTTTGAACATTTCTTATAAAATTATAACATCTATACGTTCATGTGTTGTAACAATAAATGTGTGTTTTGTCTGAACAATTAGACAGTATTAAATAAATAAGTGTAATAAATGTATATAAAACAACAGTAGAGAACATACTTGTTAATAAATGAAATTGAAATTTGAAATAAACGGTTTATCATTTGATAGAAATAATGTTATCGTTCAATGAACATTGCTCGTATGAAAAATTGTTCTTTTCGCGTATGAAAAGAAACGTTATCGTTTTTCAATGCGAATATCGATAAGGATAAAGATACGTTTACAATTGAATCCATATAGGTGAATGTAATACACGCGTGCGTTTGTTTATATGCATATTGAATTGGTCATTTTCGATATTGGATATCGAAATGGAATCTTTAAAACATTATCATTTCATAACGACAAACAGAACACGAGCCAAAAAAAAAAAAATCAAATGAATATATCGTTTCCTTCACGCAAAATCCTTTTTATATCATTTATATATTCGATAACAGGAACACAAATTACTACAAAGGTCTTTTTATTTCCGAATCACAAAGAAAAATCACTCGTTTGATTTATCTACGCCGCAAAATAGCAGATATATCAGTTGAAATGGCGCATAGAAATCACATAAATATTCGCCTTTTTATGCAGAGCATAGAAAATAACGTACGATTATGATCAGTGTCACTCGAACGGGTCGGTATCATCTCCTAACTGAAAACGTTTATATATATATATATATATATATATATATATATATATATATATAAACTCGAAACATTCTTATTTAGTAAGTGCTATTGTCTCTTGTGACAAGTTCATGTCAAGGATAATGTTATAATTACTTGAAATATAACATTTTCATGCTATTGATGCAGATCAAAATTGAAATATTTATTGAAAATTGTCACTTCAAATATTTAGAAATGCACAACATAAATAAACCATTCGAATTGAAAATCTAATCGTTTACATTTGATTGAACTACATTATTTTCACTTGGAAAATTTAAAGAATCAAATAATTCTCTTTGCACGGTTTATATATTTAGAAATCTAAATATTTTTTCATGAAAATTGTAAACAAATGTTTAACATTTATATATATATATATATATATGTATATGTTTGTGTGTGTGTATGTGATTGTGTGTGATATCGATATATTGTAGTTATTATTGTAGTCAAACAATGATATTTATTAAAGTATATAAAATGTTCTAGTATTGAACATTGTTTCAATTATAGTTAGATTCGTTTAGAAAATAATTACAGTGATCGAATAATATTAATGGTGACATCAAAAAAAAAACAAACATCAACATGTGAAACAGATCTCGTGACGAAACTTTAAATCAATTCATCTTCGAGAGTCAACAGTTTATTCAAAATGCACGAAAGACAAAAAAAATACGAATAAAGAGCATGCAATTTATATGTTTCATTCGTGTTGTGTTTTATACAGGATTTACTTGAACGTACGAAACAGGTCAGTGAATTATTTCGTAGGAAAATTCCGCGTAAGCACAAAAACAATGCAGTCGTACTAAATAGAAACATTGTCTTTAGACCTGTCTGTGAACATTTTTAACTTTTAAATACTTTCGCGTCTCTTTAATTAATTTTCTTTTGTTGTAAAATAATTATCTCGATATGATGCAAGAATTCATATAGACAATATAGTTATATTTTCTTGATAAATAAAAAAAAACTTATATGTGACGTGTCTTTATCTAAAATAAAGATTAATTGAATTCCAAGTTGAAATTATTTATATTGTTCGAATGCTAAACTAATTTCATACAGAAATGATTACGAGACTTGTTTAAATGACAAATTTATAAAATATCAAAGTATAATGAATTATATTTTAAATAAATATCATACTTATAAATATATATATATATATATATATATGAATATAAAATTCATATTTAGAAATTGTAAAAGTCCTGTAGGCTTTTAGAACAAACTTTAAACATATATTATAAATATATACAAAACAAATTATGTTCAAAATTAATATGAAATACAGAATGAATTCAAAAAAATGAAACTCTTACATAACGACTATTATACTGACTAATGGTTCATAAATTTAAACGCTCCCCAAACTGTCATTTTTTTTATTACACTAGAAAATAAATGTGTAGTAATATTTCAGATTAGGATTGCACTATGCATAGAAGTAATATATATATATATATATATATATATATATATATATATATATATATATATATATATATATATAGGTCAAAGAAATCCGTTTTACTGTCGAATTTCAAAAAGAAAAAATGCACTTTTTTCACGCCAGTTCATCAAATGGAGCATTCTATGAATAATGGAAGAGAGTATATGTATATATATATATATATATATATATATATATATATATATATATATAATATATATGTTGATAAATATTTTTGATTTATTCGAAATGCAATTTAAATAATTTACTAATTACAAATTTCTATAATATAATAAAACAACGTATTTTTTTTTTTTTGAAAAAAAAAACAATCTGAGTGATTTTTGCAGGTGCTCGAATGGTAAAAATAATCATCACGTATGAAGATAAAAATGAAAAGCAGTCATCGTAGACATAATAAAACAAGAAGTGTTTCAGTCGAATAATTCGTTGACCCGAATAAACGATTCCGTTGCGATAAAGTTTTCAGAACGTTTACAATTATTCATATTTTTTTTTTGTTTCGTTTCGTTCGAACTCTCTGCCGTTGAATATTCATTAAATATATTATGTGTAAAAGTGAAAAATTCAAATTTGCGAAAAGTAATGTAAAGTTCAATCCGTATGCTCGTGTCCTCCCCGCTGTTCGAAATTTTCGTTTTATCACTGTTTTGTTTTTGTCACGTCCTATATAATACACGAACATCAAAAATTTCACATTACTTATTAACATACGCTAACACTGTCATCATTGTGGAAACGAGTTTTTCACTTCTGTCACTGCATAATTTTGTACGTAGTACTAGGGCTGTCTGATTTAAATTTACATTATTTTTCTTTCAGCAACAGCGTACACATTTTATGGCGCTAATATTTTTTTTTATTCGATCATAAAACTCTTATTGCCGGGTTATCAAACGTTCGCTAGTTTTCATACTCGTACATGAAAATATTGAATAATAACACAGTGTAATAGGATTTTTATTTTATTTTTTTCAGTCGATCGACAGAAATCTTCTCATTATTATCAATGTTTTGTCGCGAGCACTTATTGTCCGATCGATTCTATACGTTTGATTACGTATAGAATTTAAAAGCATGTGAATATTTCAATTATTTTTAATTAACAACGACCGAAAAGAAAATTCTTATCAAAAAGAAAATGTTTACTAATTGAAAACTAGTCGTTTATAAAATATACAATTCGCAAATGGCACGTAATTTCGAAACACATTTCAATAGTAATACAAATATTTGTATATATCGAAACGGACTCCTTTTTCTCGCTCTATGTCTATGTTCTAATAATACATTCAACTTTATATATATGTGAAAATATATTTAAACAATGAAGTTTGGTCAGTTTTTTAATTCAGCGTCCAGTATTTTTTCCCATGAATTTTTTCTCTCTCCAATTAGTACACGTCCTATTAATTTCAGATGTAGAAAGAATACCGTTTCAAATAAACGTAGCATTGTTTTGCATAAAATAAATTTACTCGTGTAATTTTTCTTCTCTTTAATTATCCTAAACTTCCGTAATAAAAAAATAATAATGTTTTTTTTTACATTCATGTTTTTCATTCGCATTCACTCTTACGTATATACGTACTATGTGTATATATATATATATATATATATATATATATATATATATATATATATATCAATCGCTAATTTTCTATTATATAGATTCGTTACATGTGGCATGCTGCACGTATGTTTTAAAAATGTCAATTTGTTCAATGACAACGCCAAGTAATTATTTCAAACGTTGAGATATTTTTTATTTATGACAATGACGATGGCGATGTTAATAATAATAATAATAATAACAACGACATTCACTTCGTGATCTTAGTGATGAGCTTTTGAGAATATTCAAATAGAATTTCATCTAATTTCTTCTTGCTTAACTGTTTTTGCATAAAAATCCTGTGTCGCTTGTTCTGTACCACGTTCATCAGTGTATTCCTCGTACACGCGCAGTGTCGTCGATACGAAAGAAACGTTGGCAAATACAATTCCCGTTTTCATCGACAAGAACTAGTTTTCGATGCGAAGAGAAAAAGAATGGCGAAACGAGATAACACGGATAATTCACCATATACGCCTACGCGTCGTAGCGGCGTGTTTGTCCTCATTTGAATGTCAAAGCAGCGTGTTTCGAAGTCGTCGTGCGTGTTGAGAACGCCACTGTTCTATTCGTTACGTACGGGAAAAAACTTGAAATTGTTTTTGGAGGTTACGTTAATCCGTTTTGTGTTCATGCATGTTGTTTTATAAATGTGTATATATATATATATATATATACACACACACACACACACATACAATATACTGTTTGTTATGTATCGTGATTAAATGAACGCTCGTATTCGCGAATAGAATTGTTTTTATTCTTTTATTTGTGTTATTTTTTTGTCCTGTTTTATTTTTGTTTTTTTTTTACTTACACGGAACCTGGGCTGTACAGACATGGGTTTTCCTTTGATTTTCTGTTCATTTTTTTACAAATAGAATGTTATATTATAATCTATTTTTATTTTACTTTTTTTGAAGATATTTTCATATAAATATCGATAATTATTACATTCAATATTGATAAATTAGCGTTGCATTTGAAATTATTTCATAAATGTGGAATAAACATTTTAAAATAACAGAATTGATGAGAACAAATTTAAAAGTATTATGTATTGTATATAACATACGTGTGTTTTATGTGTAGAGTTTTTCACTACAAAGAAAGAAAGTTTGAATGGAAATAAAACAAAAAGTTTTTAATTAATTAGTTCGTTTCTTTTTAATTTTTAAACATATTCTATGACATTAATGATAGAACACAATTTCACTCATACAACTTCGTATGACATAGTGCATTCGTTTAGACCAGTTTATAGTCACTCTTTCACATAATCTCTAACACATTTATATAGAGTAATTGAAATGGATTTAAAACATTTTATTATTGATATATATATATATATATATATATATGTGTGTGTGTGTGTGTGTGTGTGTGTAAAAGAAATTATTTAATTTAAGATATTTGATCGTCTGATTGCTCATTCGCAAACTTGATATCAAATAATATAGAAAAACTTTGTAAACGATAAATGTTACATCTAATGAGTAAACTTCATTCGTGCACTATCGTCGAATCCGAACAAAATCGAATATTAACGTATATTTGTAGTGAGAAAAGTTGTGATAAAGCACGTAACATTTGTTATCAGATGACTGTAACCATAAATGTTTACAGTGGACGCAGATGGTAAACTGATGGCACGGATTAGTCAACACCTGGACAGTAGTGGCGATGGCGGAAGCGCCGGGGACTCGACACCCTCTTCCAGACTGCGCACCGATATCGATGTACCGTCACATGATATCCACAAGAGCATCGTACAAGAAAATCTATCGAGCGATGGTATTGGTACAAGAGTATTATCAAACGGCCCACAAAATCAGCAGAGTGCCGGAGAGATCACCGATAACGGAAACCGACGTGGCGGCGGCGACGTCGTCGTTATGCCAGATGTGACGAGAGATATCAACAACAATGTAAGTTTTTATACGAAAGACAGAGACACACACACACACATTCGCTTATTATTGTGTATATAGTTGAATGTAAGTGTAATAACAAAACTTGTATAGATGAATTTAAAATTGTGCAAATATTTTCACAACATGTTTACATGAGAAATTATAAAAAAAAGTAATTTCACATTGTCGATAACACAAAACTAGATTATAAATATAGCCTTAACGTTTGAATATTTTGCCCCTCTTTAATTTCATATATATATATATATATATATATATATATATATATATGTACAATTGATTCATTTTAGTAAATGTACAATATATATATATATATATCAAAAAGAAATATAAAACTTGAACAAAAAATATGTTGAAAGTCAAGAAAAGTATATTGTAGAAAAACACCTACTTTGTACTATATAGGTATAAAGTATGTGAAAAACATAACTGTTCTCATTCCAATCGAAACTGCCGACAGTAAAAGAAGTGTTTTTGCAACACTTTACGACGTCATAAAATTCTAAAAGTTGTGATCGTATATATACACATATATACACGTGCAATGTTTCAGTTGTGCTTTTATAAAAGAAAAATATTAGCTTCGTTTTATTCAGTTTCGATATAAAGACCGATTGTGTTTCAAATAATTATTGTTAGTAAATCATTGTCGACAATCAAGTAAATAGTTGTATACGGAACGACTAAAGTCCTCTGTGAAACGAATCTCTGACAGATGTTGAACAGGACGCGTTTTACTTGATCCTCAAATAGACAGAATCAAAAATGTCACAAA
>CP092096.1:28360000-28371116 GCA_029203775.1 Neoneuromus ignobilis
TCTCGTTAAAATTATATTTAAAAAAAAAACAGTGCGTGACATTATTAAAATATTTCAAAAAATTAGAACAAGTTCAGTTGACTATTAGAAGCGAAACCTGTTATATTATATCGAGATTCTGAAAATTAGTCTTGTTATCTTGTTTTGTGTACTCGTATAACTCGAAATCAATATCTGAATGCTAATAAAACATGCACTGAGAGTGACACATGTATGTTTATTATTATCGTTATCATTTTTTTAAAAAAATGATTTACACGTCGTCAATTTTACACTAATATACGTAAGCCAATCGAGAAGCTTTCTTTTACATGACAACAGTCATATGGAATAATATAAATATGAACGAAAACAACGATTACAGTTCGACAGCAATTTATTTCCATTTGAAAAATAAACGAACTTAATTGTGGATATTTTAAATTATTTCATTCGATAATATTTTCAATATGATTTTGAAAAAAGCATTAGTGTTAAAAGCATTTATAGATGTTTAAACGTATACTTTTCATTATTATTATTATTGTCTTAGGAACGAACGAATAGAATTCAACCGAACGGAGTTAGATTTCCTTCGGCCGGATTACGTTTCAGAAATCCGAGAACAGAGTTCGGACAACAGAAGGCATTCGATGTTTCGGATTTAAGAAAAGGGATGGAAAAGAAAAACGGACTAGAACAATTGAAGCAAACTCAACATAAAGGTAAACGTAACTCGTTGAAAATCCATACAAGCATCTTTTGTAATATACATGCACACACACACACACACACACACACACACACACATATATATATATATATATATATATATATATATATATATATATGTGTACATATGAATATGGCTAGGAATATTTTTATTCTGTTTAGAAAAAGTATGATGAATTTCTAATAATACTTGATAAAAAATGACAAAACACACACACACACACACTCTGAATATATTTATAATAAAAAAATACATTTGGAATTAAAGTTTTTACGAAGATTTTTTTTAAAAGAAACTTTTTAAAACTCATTGTTGATATTTACATTGAAAATGTTTTCAAGTGTTTTACAAGTTCGTATAAAACAATTATACAATAATCAATTCATTTTTAGAAGAATCGTCTATATCGGATGAAGAATACGAAGGACTTTTGGAACGATTACGTGTAGCAGACTTTCTTTACACGGAATACTCATTAGAGGAAGTTATTTATCAACTTGCAAAAGTGATGTTTTCGCAATCGTTAACAAGAGGCAGTGCGGAAGCACAAGATGCCCTACAAAAGTTTACAACATTCTTGGAATCTGAAACAGAGCAGGGTCACATTTCAAGATCGCTTGAAAAGAAAGTACTCGGTTCGTAGAGCTATTTTACATTTATACAAACAAACATACATACATACATACATACATATATATATATATATATATATATATATATATAAATAAATAAATATTTGTATCGATCTAAAGCCCGATGGTATTCAATATATATTATTTTTTCAATATTGACGCAAAGGTTGAAAGTAAAGAGAAAAATTATAAAACAGTCTTGAAACTTATTCTGACAACGAAGAAAATATTCATCATTATTTTTTCACTGGCAATGAATTAGTACAAACAATAATAATATTATAATATGAAAAATGATGCATATAAATTAATTTCGTAGAAATGCATGTTAACGAAAAAACATATTGCGAAAGACAATTGATAAGATGACCATTATATTCTCTACTAATTACAAAGTTTGATTATGTCTGAATGTGTGTGCGTATTAGAAATATTAATTAATTTGCCATTGTTACACTTTTTCTCTAGATGTTTATTTATATTCAAATTGGTATAATACAACAGCGAAATGTTACTAGTTTAATTTATTTCATATCGAGTACTTTTATACGGCATTTAAATATCGTTTCGTTTGTGAAACAGATATTTTTTTGGTAGTTGTGAATAAATAATAATAATTTAACAATGTGTCGATGAACGTCAAATGTACTACCAACTATACATGTTAAATGAACATCAAACTCTATGACTTGTGATTATGTGAATTCGTTGAAAATTGAAAATTATGTCGGTATGGTATTAATATATATATATATATATATATATATATATATATATATTTATATATATTTGTTTGATTTCATTCTGAATATACAATAGTCGACATACAATAAGAAACAAGACTGAACGAAAACTGAAAAAATTATAAATTATAATCATTGCATAGATTAAAAATGAAATACAATATGTCATGAGCAATAAATTAATATTCTCATTTAACTTTACAGACGTTCTAATAGCTGCTTTAACAGACACATTGACCGAACATCCAGAATTGGTACCAGCCGCACGAGAAGGTCTCGGCGGTGGAATCACACCTAGACTACCACCAGAGAATCATCTATTACAACAAATATTGGATCTCACACCTGAAGAGAAAGAAGCAGCACAAGCTTCGTTATATGCTGCATTCAAAGGTCACAACGGTCATCAAATTCGACAAGACAAAAGCCATACGGGCATAGATAAAACATTGCCAATCAGTGCACCGAAATATAAAACAGCTTAAGAGAATATTTTAATATTTTTCCACGTAAAGTATTGATTAATCGTTACGAGTATTTAAGAAATACATACACCTTATATGTTTAAACAAACCGTAATATGGTCTATTCTGTTTCATTACATATTCGTTTACATAAATACATAGGATCAGTATAGAGATCTCTTTATCGGACTATTGTTCAATTGAAGAATATTTATTGTAATTATTTATAAATTAATACATTTGTAATTTTGAACATCGGATCGCATGCAAACATAAAAATAAAAAATGACAATGATGATTTGTTCGATAAGTTAAAATGAATGGAAAAAAAACAGAAAAATACTTTATATATATATATATATATATATATAAAACTACATAGTTTCAAATATTAGAGTAATAAATTTTTATAAAATTATTTTCGGAACGATAGTACATGAAAAATTCAAAAAAAGTTTGAAATGACTCTCTCTCTCTCTCTCTCTCTCTCTCTCTCTCTATATATATATATATATATATATATATATATATATATATATATATATATATATAACGTACGTATAGATGGATGGATGGGATAAGTGTGTGTGATTTAAATATCACTCTTTATGTTATTAATGATTATTTTTATTAAGATATATTTTAATTTGTAATCATATTATATATTTAGTTTTCAATTATGATAATAAGAATAAAGCCTATAAAAACATTGTATATATTGATATTACATATATATATATATCTGGACGGAGGGTGATGTAGTCATTAGTGTCACCGTGTTTGATATAAGAGAAGTACATTCGATCTTCGATCGGAGATATAGAGCATACACGGCTCTTTAACTGAAGTAACCTACATGTCTAGCACAATAAAATCTGAGTAAAAAAATCCTCACCAACTCGCTTTAATAGCATGGTAAGTATGATCAAGTATCAGAGAATGGTAATATTCAATGAGGCTTCCGCCCAACAGTGGACAGATATAAGTTAATATTATACTTACATACATACATACATACATACATATATATATATATATATATATATATATATATATATATATAAGAAAATTTACCAAAATATTTTTCAACAAGATAATTTTGAATTGGTAAAGAAAACAAATCAGGTATTCGCAAATTATTTTCACATTTAATACAATATCGAGTTGTTTGAAAACACCGTAAATCTAAGACTAAATGTACATAACTTTCATTAAGAATTACTTATTCATTAATTTATATTCCAATTTACATATGTATCTCAAATTATATTCTTTTTAAATATGTATACTAAATTTAAAAATTGATAGAGATTATACAAATTTAAATCATATAATTTAATATTTTTTAAAATGTATATTTTGACTTATCTACCATTGAATTTACAATTGCAAGATCTAAAATAGAATTTTTTAGATATTTGTTTCGATATTTATATACATATATATATATATATATATATATATATATATATATATATATATATATATATATATATATATATATATATATACACACATATATACGTATATACTATTAACATTATCGTCTTATTTTTATTTAACATTTAATTGGACGTAATATGTTGTGTTTTGATCGAATCTGTCAAATATTTGCAAAGGAAACCCTAATTCTTAAAAAAGATAAAATTGTCATTAATATACGCGAACATTTAATTCCTTTTATATATATATATATATATATATATATACATTGTTGTGATGATTATAATACACTAGTGATATAAATTGTTAATCCATCGTTCGAGTTTGTTCAAGTTCTTTGTATGATTTCAAAATAGAATTGAAAGGTGAGTAAAATTCAATGATATTTTTTAATATAATGGTCACTTGTTTATAAGAGACGAACGCTTGTTCAACGTACACAATATTTATTTATTTATATATATATATATATATATATATATATATATATATATATATATATACATACATATATATATATGAATATATGTATACGAGGTTCGTTTTATTAGCATGTTTAATTTATTTATTGTTTAATTTAATTCAATTTTTCAATTTAGTTTTTCTCACATTTCACCATAATTTTCATAAGATCCTCGTGTGTATATATATATATATATATATTCATAAATAATTATTTCTAGTATTTGAATATCTATAAATGTACGTATTTGTTTCATAACATCAGTTCGAATCTTGTGACATCATTCGTCTTCTATAGTCGAACGTCTTCGCTAGTAATGGCGGTGCTAGTGCAGAGTTCTGTGCGACATCGAATTCGTCGACTTTTGTACAAAATACGCAGTGGTCAATTCGCAAGAGTTTCGAAAATCGTTTGCCAAATTCCATCGTACGTTTTGTGCTAATTCTTCCACGTCTGACTAGTGCCAAATGTGTGCATGAACATGTTTTGTCGTCACGTCAAGTCAAACGGGTCTTATCAAGTGAATCGGCCAATCGGTGTGTCTCTGATCTGAGCGGCTTTTTTGGAAAACTTTCTTAATAGTTCGTATGCGCAATGGCCAACGGAAACGATGTGCGCAAACGCGAACTCTCTACCTCCCTCTAGTAAAAAGCTGACTCTCGTTTATAGCGCTCCTAGCGGCTTTTTTGGAAAATTTTCTTAACGATTCGTATGCGCAATGACCAACGGAAACGAGGTGCGTAAACGTGAACTCTCTACCTCCCTCCAGTAGAAAGTTGACTCTCGTTTAGAGCGCTCCTAGCGGCTTTTTTGGAAAACTTTCTTAATAGTTCGTATGCGCAATGGCCAACGGAAACGATGTGCGCAAACGCGAACTCTCTACCTCCCTCCAGTAAAAAGTTGACTCTCGTTTAGAGCGCTCCTAGCGACTTTTTTTGGAAAACTTTATAATGATACGTATGCGAAATGGCCAACAGAAACGACGTGCGCAAACACGAACTCTCTATCTCGCTCCAGTAAAAAGTTGACTCTCGTTTATAGCGCTCCTAGCGGGTCTTTGGAAAACTTTCTCAATGATTCGTATGCGCAATGACCAACGGAAACGATGTGCGCAAACGCGAACTCTCTATATCGCTCCAGTAAAAAGTTGACTCTCGTTTAGAGTGCTCCTAGCGGCTTTTTTGGAAAACTTTCTTAACAGTTCGTATGCGCAATGGCCAACGGAAACGATGTGCGCAAACGCGAACTCTCTACCTCCCTCTCTCTATATAATAGTGGTTATTGAAAAAAAACACATTAAAAACTTATCGATCGTTGTCAAAAATATCTTCAGTTAATAATTGCAATAAAAAAAATATTTATTATCGTAAATTTTACATTAAAATCAATATAAATGAAACGCCGACAAATATAAATGGTACATTGTCGAATTTTCACGTTGAAGTTATTGCCATAAGGGCAATTTGTAAGACAGAGAATATTTTTTTCAGTCTAGAATGAGATAGAGCGAATATGTACATCTGGTGACGACTTGGCCAAGTTTCAGTTCATCTAGTTCGTTTACAAACCTTTCAGAGTACTGTACGTCAGTTCATTTGGTACGATGCGATTAAACCGTTCGTAGCGGCAAACAAGTCAAGTTCAGACTTCGCCGTTTCAACACTACGAGCGCTGTTCGGATATGACCTATCTCTTTTTAACACATTGAACGAATTTTACGACTCCGTCTTTTACTTAATTTAATTTGGTCATTAACTTAATTATTCATTTATTTATTTACTTAATTTCATTACAGATCATTTATAATTTCTTCCGACGAAATAATTTTACTTGAAAATTCCATTTTGAAATTTTCAATAATTTCTCACGGCCACATTACAAGATTCTCGATAATTCAGACGTGTGCAGACAAAAACAATCACTTGCTTCGATTCTAAAAGAAGAGCTGCTCGGGCTAGAAACAAAACGATTTTGTATAAAATATTGAATTTATAAAATAAATATCAATCCATACGATTACATTTCTATCATTATTCAAACCTAACATTCACTATAGTTTTGAAACGTTAACGTTTCATGCGAGTGACAAATATTTTTCACCGAGGATATATATATATATATATTAATAAGGAGAAAGAGAGTCCCTCCCTGTACGCCTTGTAGGGCACGAAATCACAGAGCCGTGGATCGACGAAACCGTCGATGGAATACTGCACGGTTCATGAAGACACCTTGAACATTTATTGTTACATATATTAAATATACATTGAAGATTTCAATTGTAAAAAATTATTCAATAAACATTATGATTGCAATACAGCAATTAAAGATTTTTATGTTACCAATAACCTAACCTTTACAGTCTGTCTTACAGTTGTTGAAAGTGACACTTCAACAGTGAATTTATAAAATAAATATCAATCCATACGATTACATTTCTATCATTTATCAAACCTAACATTCACTAGCCTTAACAATGCTAAAACTTGATTCGTATGTAGAACGGCCGTACGAATCGAATGCCGCAAACCGCAAGTCGCTAGCTCCAGCCTTTTAGAAGTTGTGAAAGCGCCATCTGTTGACGAAATTTGGAACTATTCCTCTAAACGGGCCCCCTGGCTGAATTCGACGAAACTCGCCTGCGATAACGACGACTCTATATTATGCTATGATAATTGATGTCTTTAAGATAATAACTTTTATCTATTGTTTTAAAATGTCGTTGCCGCTGTCGCGTAGGCTTGACTAGTAATCTGCGACCTAGGATCTCTATGCCTGATCTGGTAAATTATGTTTTACAAAATTATGTTTGTACTTGCAAATTATAATATAAATTACAGCTGGACCTGACCTGGCGGAGCGGCCTGACCTGGCAGGCATCCTCCCTGGTCATGCGACCTGACCTGGCGGTGCGACCTGAGGCGGTGCGACCTGACCTGGCGGTGCACCTGACCTGGTCAGTGACCTGACCAGGCAGGTGCGTCCTGACCAGGCGGTGCGGCCTGATCAGGTCGGTGCGACCAGACCTCAGGTGCGTCCTGACCAGGCGGTGCGTCCTGTCAGGCGTCTTGACCTCAGGTGCGGTCAGGTCAGGTCAGGTCAGGCAGGTGCGTCCTGAGGTCAGGTGGTCAGGAGTGACCTGACCAGGTCAGGAGGTCAACCTGGTCAGGTCATCAGGTCAGGTCAGGTGAGGTGACCTGATTTGCAGGTGGGGGGTAGTGAATTCAGGTCTGACTTTTGGGAGGGGGTGTCAATTCAGTTCAGTTGAGGTCAGGTCATGAGGTTAGCAGGCCAGTTCAGGTCAGGTCACAGGTCAGGTCAGGTCAGGTCAGGTCAGGTCAGGTCAGGTCAGGTCAGGTCAGGTCAGGTCAGGTCAGGTCAGGTCAGGTCAGGTCAGGTCAGGTCAGGTCAGGTCAGGTCAGGTCAGGTCAGGTCAGGTCAGGTCAGGTCAGGTCAGGTCAGGTCAGGTCAGGTCAGGTCAGGTCAGGTCAGGTCAGGTCAGGTCAGGTCAGGTCAGGTCAGGTCAGGTCAGGTCAGGTCAGGTCAGGTCAGGTCAGGTCAGGTCAGGTCAGGTCAGGTCAGGTCAGGTCAGGTCAGGTCAGGTCAGGTCAGGTCAGGTCAGGTCAGGTCAGGTCAGGTCAGGTCACAGGTCAGGTCAGGTCAGGTCAGGTCAGGTCAGGTCAGGTCAGGTCAGGTCAGGTCAGGTCAGGTCAGGTCAGGTCAGGTCAGGTCAGGTCAGGTCAGGTCAGGTCAGGTCAGGTCAGGTCAGGTCAGGTCAGGTCAGGTCAGGTCAGGTCAGGTCAGGTCAGGTCAGGTCAGTTCAGGTCAGGTCAGGTCAGGTCAGGTCAGGTCAGGTCAGGTTGTCAGGTCAGGTCAGGTCAGGTCAGGTCAGGTCAGGTCAGGTCAGGTCAGGTCAGGTCAGGTCAGGTCAGGTCAGGTCAGGTCAGGTCAGGTCAGGTCAGGTCAGGTCAGGTCAGGTCAGGTCAGGTTAGGTCAGGTCAGGTCAGGTTGTCAGGTCAGGTCAGGTCAGGTTAGGTCAGGTCAGGTCAGGTCAGGTCAGGTCAGGTCAGGTCAGGTTAGGTCAGGTCAGGTCAGGTCAGGTCAGGTCAGGTCAGGTCAGGTCAGGTCAGGTCAGGTCAGGTCAGGTCAGGTCAGGGGTCAGGTCAGGTCAGGTCAGGTCAGGTCAGGTCAGGTCAGGTCAGGTCAGGTCAGGTCAGGTCAGGTCAGGTCAGGTCAGGTCAGGTCAGGTCAGGTCAGGTCAGGTCAGGTCAGGTCAGGTCAGGTCAGGTCAGGTCAGGTCAGGTCAGGTCAGGTCAGGTCAGGTCAGGTCAGGTCAGGTCAGGTCAGGTCAGGTCAGGTCAGGTCAGGTCAGGTCAGGTCAGGTCAGGTCAGGTCAGGTCAGGTCAGGTCAGGTCAGGTCAGGTCAGGTCAGGGCAGGTCAGGTCAGGTCAGGTCAGGTCAGGTCAGGTCAGGTCAGGTCAGGTCAGGTCAGGTCAGGTCAGGTCAGGTCAGGTCAGGTCAGGTCAGGTCAGGTCAGGTCAGGTCAGGTCAGGTCAGGTCAGGTCAGGTCAGGTCAGGTCAGGTCAGGTCAGGTCAGGTCAGGTCAGGTCAGGTCAGGTCAGGTCAGGTCAGGTCAGGTCAGGTCAGGTCAGGTCAGGTCAGGTCAGGTCAGGTCAGGTCAGGTCAGGTCAGGTCAGGTCAGGTCAGGTCAGGTCAGGTCAGGTCAGGTCAGGTCAGGTCAGGTCAGGTCAGGTCAGGTCAGGTCAGGTCAGGTCAGTTCAGGTCAGGTCAGGTCAGGTCAGGTCAGGTCAGGTCAGGTCAGGTCAGGTCAGGTCAGGTCAGGTCAGGTCAGGTCAGGTCAGGTCAGGTCAGGTCAGGTCAGGTCAGGTCAGGTCAGGTCAGGTCAGGTCAGGTCAGGTCAGGTCAGGTCAGGTCAGGTCAGGTCAGGTCAGGTCAGGTCAGGTCAGGTCAGGTCAGGTCAGGTCAGGTCAGGTCAGGTCAGGTCAGGTCAGGTCAGGTCAGGTCAGGTCAGGTCAGGTCAGGTCAGGTCAGGTCAGGTCAGGTCAGGTCAGGTCAGGTCAGGTCAGGTCAGGTCAGGTCAGGTCAGGTCAGGTCAGGTCAGGTCAGGTCAGGTCAGGTCAGGTCAGGTCAGGTCAGGTCAGGTCAGGTCAGGTCAGGTCAGGTCAGGTCAGGTCAGGTCAGGTCAGGTCAGGTCAGGTCAGGTCAGGTCAGGTCAGGTCAGGTCAGGTCAGGTCAGGTCAGGTTAGGTCAGGTCAGGTCAGGTCAGGTCAGGTCAGGTCAGGTTAGGTCAGGTCAGGTCAGGTCAGGTCAGGTCAGGTCAGGTCAGGTCAGGTCAGGTCAGGTCAGGTCAGGTCAGGTGTCAGGTCAGGTCAGGTCAGGTCAGGTCAGGTCAGGTCAGGTCAGGTCAGGTCAGGTCAGGTCAGGTCAGGTCAGGTCAGGTCAGGTCAGGTCAGGTCAGGTCAGGTCAGGTCAGGTCAGGTCAGGTCAGGTCAGGTCAGGGGTCAGGTCAGGTCAGGTCAGGTCAGGTCAGGTCAGGTCAGGTCAGGTCAGGTTAGGTCAGGTCAGGTCAGGTCAGGTCAGGTCAGGTCAGGTCAGGTCAGGTCAGGTCAGGTCAGGTCAGGTCAGGTCAGGTCAGGTCAGGTCAGGTCAGGTCAGGTCAGGTCAGGTCAGGTCAGGTCAGGTCAGGTCAGGTCAGGTCAGGTCAGGTCAGGTCAGGTCAGGTCAGGTCAGGTCAGGTCAGGTCAGGTTAGGTCAGGTCAGGTCAGGTCAGGTCAGGTCAGGTCAGGTCAGGTCAGGTCAGGTCAGGTCAGGTCAGGTCAGGTCAGGTCAGGTCAGGTCAGGTCAGGTCAGGTCAGGTCAGGTCAGGTCAGGTCAGGTCAGGTCAGGTCAGGTTAGGTCAGGTCAGGTCAGGTCAGGTCAGGTCAGGTCAGGTCAGGGTCAGGTCAGGTCAGGTCAGGTTGGGGTCAGGTCAGGTCAGGTCAGGTCAGGTCAGGTCAGGTCAGGTCAGGTCAGGTCAGGTCAGGTCAGGTCAGGTCAGGTCAGGTCAGGTCAGGTCAGGTCAGGTCAGGTCAGGTCAGGTCAGGTCAGGTCAGGTCAGGTCAGGTCAGGTCAGGTTAGGTCAGGTCAGGTCAGGTCAGGTCAGGTCAGGTCAGGTCAGGTCAGGTCAGGTCAGGTCAGGTCAGGTCAGGTCAGGTCAGGTCAGGTCAGGTCAGGTCAGGTCAGGTCAGGTCAGGTCAGGTCAGGTCAGGTCAGGTCAGGTCAGGTCAGGTCAGGGTCAGGTCAGGTCAGGTCAGGTCAGGTCAGGTCAGGTCAGGTCAGGTCAGGTCAGGTCAGGTCAGGTTGGTGGTCAGGTCAGGTCAGGTCAGGTCAGGTCAGGTCAGGTCAGGTCAGGTCAGGTCAGGTCAGGTCAGGTCAGGTCAGGTCAGGTCAGGTCAGGTCAGGTCAGGTCAGGTCAGGTCAGGTCAGGTCAGGTCAGGGTCAGGTCAGGTCAGGTCAGGTCAGGTCAGGTCAGGTCAGGTCAGGTCAGGTCAGGTCAGGTCAGGTCAGGTCAGGTCAGGTCAGGTCAGGTCAGGTCAGGTCAGGTCAGGTCAGGTCAGGTCAGGTCAGGTCAGGTCAGGTCAGGTCAGGTCAGGGTCAGG
>CP092097.1:0-52500 GCA_029203775.1 Neoneuromus ignobilis
CGTATTGCTCTGACCTGACCTGACCTGACCTGACCTGACCTGACCTGACCTGACCTGACCTGACCTGACCTGACCTGACCTAATCTGACCTGACCTGACCTGAACTGATCTGACCTGACCTGACCTGACCTGACCTGACCTGACCTGACCTGACCTGACCTGACCTGACCTGACCTGACCTGACCTGACCTGACCTGACCTGACCTGACCTGACCTGACCTGACCTGACCTGACCTGACCTGACCTGACCTGACCTGACCTGACCTGACCTGACCTGACCTGACCTGACCTGACCTGACCTGACCTGACCTGACCTGACCTGACCTGACCTGACCTGACCTGACCTGACCTGACCTGACCTGACCTGACCTGACCTGACCTGACCTGACCTGACCTGACCTGACCTGACCTGACCTGACCTGACCTGACCTGACCTGACCTGACCTGACCTGACCTGACCTGACCTGACCTGACCTGACCTGACCTGACCTGACCTGACCTGACCTAACCTGACCTGACCTGACCTGACCTGACCCTGACCTGACCTGACCTGACCTGACCTGACCTGACCTGACCTGACCTGACCTGACCTGACCTGACCTGACCTGACCTGACCTGACCTGACCTGACCTGACCTGACCTGACCTGACCTGACCTGACCTGACCTGACCTGACCTGACCTGACCTGACCTGACCTGACCTGACCTGACCTGACCTGACCTGACCTGACCTGACCTGACCTGACCTGACCTGACCTGACCTGACCTGACCTGACCTGACCTGACCTGACCTGACCTGACCTGACCTGACCTGACCTGACCTGACCTGACCTGACCTGACCTGACCTGACCTGACCTGACCTGACCTGACCTGACCTGACCTGACCTGACCTGACCTGACCTGACCTGACCTGACCTGACCTGACCTGACCTGACCTGACCTGACCTGACCTGACCTGACCTGACCTGACCTGACCTGACCTGACCTGACCTGACCTGACCTGACCTGACCTGACCTGACCTTACCTGACCTGACCTGACCTGACCTGACCTGACCTGACCTGACCTGACCTGACCTGACCTGACCTGACCTGACCTGACCTGACCTGACCTGACCTGACCTGACCTGACCTGACCTGACCTGACCTGACCTGACCTGACCTGACCTGACCTGACCTGACCTGACCTGACCTGACCTGACCTGACCTGACCTGACCTGACCTGACCTGACCTGACCTGACCTGACCTGACCTGACCTGACCTGACCTGACCTGACCTGACCTGACCTGACCTGACCTGACCTGACCTGACCTGACCTGACCTGACCTGACCTGACCTGACCTGACCTGACCTGACCTGACCTGACCTGACCTGACCTGACCTGACCTGACCTGACCTGACCTGACCTGACCTGACCTGACCTGACCTGACCTGACCTGACCTGACCTGACCTGACCTGACCTGACCTGACCTGACCTGACCTGACCTCTGAACTGGCCAGCTATGGTCATACCAAAAGTCAAGTAAACTCAATTCACACCCCCCCCCCAAGAGATCAAGTCAGATCACAACACCACCAAATCCGGTCATACCGCTCCGCCAGGCCAGATCGCTCCGCCAAGCCAGATCGCTCCGCCAAGCCAGGTCGCTCCGCCAGGTCAGGTCGCTCCGCCAGGTCAGGTCGCTCCGCCAGGTCAGGTCGCTCCGCCAGGTCAGGTCGCTCCGCCAGGTCAGGTCAGGTCGCTCCGCCAGGTCAGGTCGCACCGCCAGGTCAGGTCGCTCCGCCAGGTCAGGTCGCACCGCCAGGTCAGGTCGCTCCGCCAGGTCAGGTCGCACCGCCAGGTCAGGTCGCACCGCCAGGTCAGGTCGCACCGCCAGGTCAGGTCGCACCGCCAGGTCAGGTCGCACCGCCAGGTCAGGTCGCACCGCCAGGTCAGGTCGCACCGCCAGGTCAGGTCGCACCGCCAGGTCAGGTCGCACCGCCAGGTCAGGTCGCACCGCCAGGTCAGGTCGCACCGCCAGGTCAGGTCGCACCGCCCGGTCAGGCCCGGGCGCTCGGCCATGTCAGGTCGCACCGCCAGGTCAGGTCGCACCGCCAGGTCAGGTCGCACCGCCAGGTCAGGTCGCACCGCCAGGTCAGGTCGCACCGCCAGGTCAGGTCGCACCGCCAGGTCAGGTCGCACCGCCAGGTCAGGTCGCACCGCCAGGTCAGGTCGCACCGCCAGGTCAGGTCGCACCGCCAGGTCAGGTCGCACCGCCAGGTCAGGTCGCACCGCCAGGTCAGGTCGCACCGCCAGGTCAGGTCGCACCGCCAGGGCAGGTCGCACCGCCAGGTCAGGTCGCACCGCCCGGGCAGGTCGCACCGCCGGGACAGGTCGCACCGCCAGGACAGGTCGCACCGCCAGGTCAGGTCGCACCGCCAGGTCAGGTCGCACCGCCAGGTCAGGTCGCACCGCCAGGTCAGGTCGCAGCGCCAGGCCAGGTCAGGTCGCACCGCCAGGTCAGGTCGCTCCGCCAGGTCAGGTCGCACCGCCAGGTCAGGTCAGGTCGCACCGCCAGGTCAGGTCGCACCGCCAGGTCAGGTCGCACCGCCAGGTCAGGTCGCACCGCCAGGACAGGTCGCACCGCCAGGACAGGTCGCACCGCCAGGACAGGTCAGGTCAGGTCGCACCGCCAGGTCAGGTCGCACCGCCAGGTCAGGTCGCACCGCCAGGTCAGGTCGCACCGCCAGGTCAGGTCGCCCCGCCACGTCCGGCGTCCGCGCCAGGTCAGGTCGCACCGCCAGGTCAGGTCGCACCGCCAGGTCAGGTCAGGTCGCACCGCCAGGTCAGGTCAGGTCAGGTCGCACCGCCAGGTCAGGTCACACCGCCAGGTCAGGTCGCACCGCCAGGTCAGGTCGCACCGCCAGGTCAGGTCGCACCGCCAGGTCAGGTCGCTCCGCCAGGTCGTCCAGGTCAGGTCGCACCGCCAGGTCAGGTCGCACCGCCAGGTCAGGTCGCACCGCCAGGTCAGGTCGCACCGCCAGGTCAGGTCGCACCGCCAGGTCAGGTCGGTTCGCCTGGTCAGGTCACCGGTCAGGTCGCCGCCAGGTCAGGTCGCACCGCCAGGTCAGGTCAGGTCAGGACACACCGCCAGGTCAGGTCGCACCGCCAGGTCAGGTCGCACCGCCAGGTCAGGTCGCACCGCCAGGTCAGGTCGCACCGCCAGGTCAGGTCGCACCGCCAGGTCAGGTCGCACCGCCAGGTCAGGTCGCACCGCCAGGTCAGGTCGCACCGCCAGGTCAGGTCGCACCGCCAGGTCAGGTCGCACCGCCAGGTCAGGTCGCACCGCCAGGTCAGGTCGCACCGCCAGGTCAGGTCGCACCGCCAGGTCAGGTCAGGTCGCACCGCCAGGTCAGGTCGCACCGCCAGGTCAGGTCGCACCGCCAGGTCAGGTCGCTCCGCCAGGTCAGGTCGCACCGCCAGGTCAGGTCGCTCCGCCAGGTCAGGTCCAGGTCAGGTCGGTCGCACCGCCAGGTCAGGTCGCTCCGCCAGGTCAAATCAAAATCAGATCGTACTACTAGGTTAGGCCATGCCGCCAATTCAAAACAAACCGCCAAGCCAGCGACAACCGCCAAGCCAGCGACAACCGCCAAGCCAGCGACAACCGCCAAGCCAGCGACAACCGCCAAGCCAGCGACAACCGCCAAGCCTACGACAACCGCCAAGCCGAACGCACATTTCGTATATATATATATATATATATATATTAAACTTTGAAAAATGCAAGCACATAGTTCCATAAATTCAAACAGCCAGATCAGGTCTAGATCACAGATCCCCGGACCCAAGTTACTGATCATGCTAGTACGACGGCAGTAACGACGTTTCAAAATAATCATCGAAAGTAATTATACCGATACATTGTATCGATAACAAACATCATCATAATATATAATGTCGTTGTTATCAGAAGCAAGATGGGCGCACACACATCCGCCCGCACGCAGCGGAGTTGCGCGCCTTACACAGACTTGCCGGACAACAGTTTAGCCGAACGCACATTTCATATCATCATCATCATCATAACGCCCACATCAGTCCACTACTGGACGAAAGCCACAATGAATGCTAACATTCATTGGTATTTGGTCATATTCACCACGCTGACCAGGCGGATTGGTGAAGATTTTTTTATTCGGGGTTTACTCCCTTCTCGACAGTTATTTTTTACAAGATGAGGTTGTCGGCCTTCATGCTCAACCCTCGACTACATTTCATATATATATATATATATATTATACTTGGAAAAATACAAGTACAAACATAATTATATGAATGCAAACTGCCAGATTAGGTCTACGTCCTAGGTCCTGATTCTAGATCACTGACCAGGCTAGTACGATGGCGGTAACAATGTTTTGAATAATCATTAAAAATAATATTATAATACATTGTATCGACATCAATCATCATCCTAATATACAGAGTCTTTGTTATCGTCGACGAGAAGCGTGCTCGTACGTACGTGCGCTCACACAGAGTAATTATACCCGACATAAATCAACAAGTCATGTTTCTGTAGCATATCCAATACTTGAGCACAGTTCAAAACACTGTTAGATTGGGTGCATTTAAAACTTTACGTACTAAGAATATGCACATGCACCACTCCCCATCGAATCGAGTAAAATATCTTAATCTTTCGATTTTACGGACCTTTCAAGGTTTCCCGTGTTGAGTTCAATGAATCCGCAGGCTCCACTCTTGGTGGTGCTCTTCCGTCAATTCCTTTTAATTTTAAATTTTTAGTTTACCCGGAAGCTTTCCTCCGGAAGTAATCAGAGGGAATTTGACAGATCGCAATCTGTCATATGTTATAGTGACAAGGCTCTATCTGATCGCCTTTGAAACTCTTACTTTTATTCTTTAACAATCAAAAAATATAATATGCAAGTACAAACATAATTCTGCAAAACATAATTTCCCAGATCAGGCCTAGAGATCCTAGAGGTCCTAGATTACTGGTCAAGCCTGCGCGACAGCGGCAACAACATTTTAAAACAATAGATAAAAGTTATTATCTTAAAGACATCGATCATCATAGCATAATATAGAGTCGTCGTTATCGCAGGCGAGCAGCGTGCACCCACGTACACCCGAACGTGCGCTACGGGGACGAGAGCGCGCGACAAACACGCCTAGCAAATAGCACGCTGAACGCACATCTTGAATATATATATATTATAATATGCAAGTACAAACATAATTTGCCAGATCAGGCTTAGGTCCCGGATCAATACTCGAGCCTACGCAGTTTATTAGCTCACTACTTAGACCACTGATAGTTAATACGACCTAATGGCTGTACATACCAGCTATTCTCTCTCCCTCGTTTGTCCCTGACCATGATTTCCATTGGGTTTGAAACCCAATCTTTTACAACATTGGTCAGGTTAACAGAATCCACCACTTGAAGGTGAGGGTCGAGATTGGAGAGGAGAGGCTAAGTGGTGTTCCCTAAAGGTGACACCATGTTTTCCGCTTCACTATCCTTATTTGGATCCCACAAATATAATTATACACGACATCGTTTTAAAAGTCATGTTTTAATTCCATGCCAAGTTCTCGCTCGCATTTTACAGACCTGTGAGATGGGGGTCTATATCGAATTTTAACGACAAAGTATTATACACATGCACCACTCCCCATCGAATCGAGATAATTCTCTTAATTGTACGGTCCTTGTACGGTTTCCCGTACAGAGTCTAATAAAGCAGTAGGCTCCACTTCTGGTGGTGCCCTTTTGTCGATTCTTTAAAATGTTTACTTTGAAACAATTCTTGCCCCGGAACCAAAGAGCTTTTTTTCTGAAAGCTGCCTGCCATGTTTTCATTGTAACTTTGGCTAATGGCTAGCTGTCATAGTTTATATATCGTTAGAAGTAGAACGTTATCTGTGATCGCCTTTAAACTTCAAACTTTCATTTTTTGAACAAGCCAAACATTATCGGCAAATGCTAGACACATTAAAGAAGAGACACCGCGATACGGCGTCCGCATTCAAATTGACAACGACCGTCGAAAGACTGACAAAGTTCACGTTCTTACGTTACCGCAAGACGTCAAACACAACTCTCACACACCTACCCACCGGCAGTGGAAAAGGATCATGAACTCGTGACCGTTGCCTGCAGAAATACAGTCCGATATATGTATATTTACAATATATATTATAATATGTAAGTAATAACAAAATTACAAAAATCATAAATAGTCTGATCCGGCCTATGTCTCATATCTTAGATTATTAAAAAATTATCATCAACAACAACAAAACATCAACAACAACAAATCATCAACAACAACAAATCATCAACAACAACAAATCATCAACAACAACAAAACATCAACAACAACAAAACATCAACAACAACAAATCATCATCATCATCAACAACAACAACAACAACAAAACATCATCAAGAAAATATTAATTAAAACTCATCAACAAATTATCGACAAGAGGCCTGAACAGATCATCAATAAATCAACGAGTCATCGGTCTGCAACAACTCATCAACAGCCATTCTCCCTCCCTCCCTCGTTTGTCCCTGAACATGATTCCCACTGAGATTGGAACAAAATTTTCCTCAGCATTGTCCAAGTTAACGAGATCCACCACTTGAAGGTGAGGGCAGAAATTGAATAGGAGAGGCTAGGTGGTGTTACCTGAATGCAACGACCATGTTTTCCGCTTCACTATCCCCTTTGGATCTCATAAATATAATTATACACAACATAAATCAACAAGTCATGTTTCTATTGCTTAAGTTATCCCTGGTGACATTTCAGACATGTGAGATGGGGTGTATGTAAAATTTTACCAACTAAGAATATTGCACATGCACCACTCCCCATCAAATATAAAAACAATCTCAATCTTTCAATTGTACGGATCTCGTAAGGTTTCCCGTATCGAGCCAAATGAAGTCGCAGGCTTCACTTTAGATGATGCCCTACCGTCAATTCCTTTAAATTTTAAAAGCTTTGCTTTCTAGAAAGCTTCCTTCCGACTCATCGGAGGAAATTTGACAGATTGCTATCTGCCATCGATTATTATTTGAAGTAAGTTTGTTTCTGATCGCTTTTGAAATTCTAACTTTTATTCTTGATCGATCAAAACATTTCAATAAATGTTTTTGTTTTAGTCCGTTTTACTACGATTCAAGAATATCACCTCTAGCGTCACAAAACGAATGCCTCCTTATTAATACATATTAATCATTTCAACAAAAATCAGCAGAATAGAACCTTAGTCCTATATGAATTACGCATTATACATAAATATATCTGTATTCATTCTCTCTCGATAGGTAGTAAGTTAACACATATACGACGAATATCTAAGTACGCGTGTCGTCCAAAACATTGGTGATACATGAAATACGGTGAAAATACAACAACGACGCGACATAGATTAAGAAAGTGATACGGCGTCCGCATATAAATTGTAAAAACAACAGGGCACCGACCGTCGAAAGACGGACAAAGTTCACGTTCGTACGATACCGCACGATGTCTCGCACAACTCCCGCACACCTGCCCACCGACAGTGGAAGAGAAGCACTTGACCGTGACCGTTACCCGCGGACATGCTGTCTACTATTATATACATTTATATTATATATAACAACAACAATATAAAATAATAATAAAATAAATACAACAGAATTACAAAATGTGTAGTGAAAATAAACATCATCGTCACAACAACAACAACAACAACAACAACAACAACAATAATAATAATAATACAACAACAACATCATTTGCAATAACAAAAACAATAACAAAAATAACATGAAAACATTATTTACAGTATTAATACTATAATGTCATACACACATAGTGGTGTTTGATGTAAAAAAACAAGAACGAATAAAATAATTCGGTTCGTACATCACGACGAACCAGATTAGAACGAGGGTCAAATAAAGACGAAGTTGACATCTCATTTAGACCGGGGAAAAAGAGGTGATTTTGACGCGGACGTTGCACGAATCCGCGCCGAACAACTTTCGACATCGATCGGGCGAATTTCATATGGCGGAGATCCGATTCACCGCACGGAGACGTATCTCTGACCGAGACACGTCGGACCGATCAAACAAACAAGAAGGTCGGACTTTCGTACAGAAGTCTGACGGACGTTTGGCCGGGCAAACTAAACATTCGGCCGACCGAACGATCTGTCGGTTGGACGCGATCTGTCGGTTGGACGCGATCTGGTTGGACGCGATCGGCCTGGCGGACATTAGGCCGGGCAAAGTAAACAGTCGACCGGACGGACGATCTGTCGGTCGTCTGATACACAGACAAGAAGGCCGCACTTTCGTATAGAACCGTCGTCTGATGCCTTGACACGACTACCGTACATTTAATATGTGAGAGATAACAGATGAAATTCGCCCGACCCTTGACAAAAAAAAAATCGACGACAAGCCGGCAATTCATGAAACGTACGCGACGAAAAAAACCTGATTTCCCCACTATCGAAAAAGTATCAACTTCGTCCTTATTTGACGCTAGTTCTACATTGTGCATGTATCACTCCCATCATATTGAAGGCAGGGCAATTGTGGTTTTGGCGCGGACGCTGCATCAAACCGCGCCGAATGTCTTACAAGCGAGCTGAGACATATTTTAAATGCGAAAGATTTTATTTTCAAAGTACAAAGACCGGGGAAGCCGGTCACTTGACGCGGACGTTGCATCAATCCGCGCCGAATGTATATAAGCGAGCTGAGACATATTTTATATGTGAAAGATTTTATTTTCAAACTCTGTTACTACTTGGCCCGGTCGATGCCATCAAACCGCGCCGAATATCTTACAGGCGAGTTGGGACATATTTTATATGTGAAAGATTTTATTTTCAAAGTACAAAGAACGGGGAAGCCGGTCACTTGACGCGGACGTTGCATCAATCCGCGCCAGGGTATATTTTATATGTGAAAAATTTTATTTCCAAAGTCCCGACCGGGTAGCTGTGTTACTTGGCCCGGACGATGCCATCAAACCGCGCCGAATATCTTACAGGCGAGTTGGGACATATTTTATATGTGAAAGATTTTATTTCCAAAGTACAAAAACCGGGGAAGCCGGTCACTTGACCCGGACGTTGCATCAATCCGCGCCGAATGTATATAAGCGAGCTGAGACATATTTTATATGTGAAAGATTATATTTTCAAACTCTGTTACTTGGTCCGGACGATGCCATCAAACCGCGCCGAATATCTTACAGGCGAGTTGGGACATATTTTATATGTGAAAGATTTTATTTCCAAAGTACAAAGACCGGGGAAGGCGGTCACTTGACGCGGACGTTGCATCAATCCGCGCCAGGACATATTTTGTATGTGAAAAATTTTATTTTCAAAGTCCCGACCGGGTAGCTGTGTTACTTGGCCCGGACGGTGCCATCAAACCGCGCCGAATATCTTACAGGCGAGCTGAGACATATTTTATATGTGAGAGATTTTATTTTCAAACTCAAAACTTGGCCCGGACGATGCCATCAAACCGCGCCGAATATCTTACAGGCGAGTTGGGACATACTTTATATGTGAAAGATTTTATTTTCAAAGTACAAAGACCGGGGAAGCCGGTCACTTGACGCGGACGTTGCATCAATCCGCGCCAGGATATATTTTGTATGTGAAAAATTTTATTTTCAAAGTCCCGACCGGGTAGCTGTGTTACTTGGCCCGGACGATGCCATCAAACCGCGCCGAATATCTTACAGGCGGAGTTGAGACATATTTAATATGTGAAAGATTTAATTTTCAAATTACAAAGACCGGGGAAGCCGGTCACTTGACGCGGACGTTGCATCAATCCGCGCCAGGACATATTTTGTATGTGAAAAATTTTATTTTCAAACTCTGTTACTACTTGGCCCGGACGATGCCATCAAACCGCGCCGAATATCTTACAGGCGAGTTAGGACATATTTTATATGTGAAAGATTTTATTTTCAAACTCTGTTACTACTTGGCCCGGACAATGCCATCAAACCGCGCCGAATATCTTACAGGCGAGTTGGGACATATTTTATATGTGAAAGATTTTATTTTCAAAGTACAAAGACCGGGGAAGCCGGTCACTTGACGCGGACGTTGCATCAATCCGCGCCAGGACATATTTTGTATGTGAAAAATTTTATTTTCAAAGTCCCGACCGGGTAGCTGTGTTACTTGGCCCGGACGGTGCCATCAAACCGCGCCGAATGTATATAAGCGAGCTGAGACATATTTTATATGTGAAAGATTTTATTTTCAAACTCTGTTACTTGGCCCGGACGATGCCATCAAACCGCGCCGAATATCTTACAGGCGAGTTGGGACATATTTTATATGTGAAAGATTTTATTTTCAAAATACAAAGAGCGGGGAAGCCGGTCACTTGACGCGGACGTTGCATCAATCCGCGCCAGGACATATTTTATATGTGAAAAATTTTATTTTCCAAGTCCCGACCGGGTAGCTGTGTTACTTGACCCGGACGTTGCATCAATCCGCGCCGAATGTATATAAGCGAGCTGAAACATATTTTATATGTGAAAGATTTTATTTTCAAACTCTGTTACTACTTGGCCCGGTCGATGCCATCAAACCGCGCCGAATATCTTACAGGCGAGTTGGGACATATTTTATATGTGAAAGATTTTATTTCCAAAGTACAAAGACCGGGGAAGCCGGTCACTTGACGCGGACGTTGCATCAATCCGCGCCAGGATATATTTTATATGTGAAAAATTTTATTTTCAAAGTCCCGACCGGGTAGCTGTGTTACTTGGCCCGGACGATGCCATCAAACCGCGCCGAATGTATATAAGCGAGCTGAGACATATTTTAAATGTGAAAGATTTTATTTTCAAAGTCCCGACCTGTTACTGTGTTACTTGGCCCGGACGATGCCATCAAACCGCGCCGAATATCTTACAGGCGAGTTGGGACATACTTTATATGTGAAAGATTTTATTTTCAAAGTACAAAGACCGGGGAAGCCGGTCACTTGACGCGGACGTTGCATCAATCCGCGCCAGGACATATTTTATATGTGAAAAATTTTATTTTCAAAGTCCCGACCGGGTAGCTGTGATACTTGTCCCGGACGATGCCATCAACTTGGCCCGGACGATGCCATCAAACCGCGCCGAATATCTTACAGGCGAGTTGGGACATATTTTATATGTGAAAGATTTTATTTTCAAAGTGCAAAGACCAGGGAAGCCGGTCACTTGACGCGGACGTTGCATCAATCCGCGCCAGGACATATTTTGTATGTGAAAAATTTTATTTTCAAAGTCCCGACCGGGTAGCTGTGTTACTTGGCCCGGACGGTGCCATCAAACCGCGCCGAATACCTTACAAGCGAGTTGAGACATACTTTATATGTGAAAGATTTTATTTTCAAAGTGCAAAGACCGGGGAAGCCGGTCACTTGACGCGGACGTTGCATCAATCCGCGCCAGGACATATTTTGTATGTGAAAAATTTTATTTTCAAAGTCCCGACCGGGTAGCTGTGTTACTTGGCCCGGACGGTGCCATCAAACCGCGCCAGGATATATTTTATATGTGAAAAATTTTATTTTCAAAGTCCCGACCGGGTAGCTGTGTTACTTGGCCCGGACGGTGCCATCAAACCGCGCCGAATACCTTACAAGCGAGTTGAGACATACTTTATATGTGAAAGATTTTATTTTCAAACTCTGTTACTTGGCCCGGACGGTGCCATCAAACCGCGCCGAATATCTTACAGGCGAGTTGAGATTTACTTTATATGTGAAAGATTTTATTTTCAAAATACAAAGACCGGTGAAGCCGGTCACTTGACGCGGACGTTGCATCAATCCGCGCCAGGACATATTTTGTATGTGAAAAATTTTATTTTCAAAGTCCCGACCGGGTAGCTGTGTTACTTGGCCCGGACGTTGCATCAATCCGCGCCGAATGTATATAAGCGAGCTGAGACATATTTTATATGTGAAAGATTTTATTTTCAAACTCTGTTACTACTTGGCCCGGTCGATGCCATCAAACCGCGCCGAATATCTTACAGGCGAGTTGGGACATATTTTATATGTGAAAGATTTTATTTCCAAAGTACAAAGACCGGGGAAGGCGGTCACTTGACGCGGACGTTGCATCAATCCGCGCCAGGACATATTTTGTATGTGAAAAATTTTATTTTCAAAGTCCCGACCGGGTAGCTGTGTTACTTGGCCCGGACGGTGCCATCAAACCGCGCCGAATGTATATAAGCGAGCTGAGACATATTTTATATGTGAAAGATTTTATTTTCAAACTCTGTTACTTGGCCCGGACGATGCCATCAAACCGCGCCGAATATCTTACAGGCGAGTTGGGACATACTTTATATGTGAAAGATTTTATTTTCAAAGTACAAAGACCGGGGAAGCCGATCACTTGACGCGGACGTTGCATCAATCCGCGCCAGGACATATTTTGTATGTGAAAAATTTTATTTTCAAAGTCCCGACCGGGTAGCTGTGTTACTTGGCCCGGACGATGCCATCAAACCGCGCCGAATATCTTACAGGCGGAGTTGAGACATATTTAATATGTGAAAGATTTAATTTTCAAATTACAAAGACCGGGGAAGCCGGTCACTTGACGCGGACGTTGCATCAATCCGCGCCAGGACATATTTTGTATGTGAAAAATTTTATTTTCAAACTCTGTTACTACTTGGCCCGGTCGATGCCATCAAACCGCGCCGAATATCTTACAAGCGAGTTGGAACATATTTTATATGTGAAAGATTTTATTTTCAAACTATGTTACTACTTGGCCCGGACAATGCCATCAAACCGCGCCGAATATCTTACAGGCGAGTTGGGACATATTTTATATGTGAAAGATTTTATTTCCAAAGTACAAAGAGCGGGGAAGCCGGTCACTTGACGCGGACGTTGCATCAATCCGCGCCAGGACATATTTTGTTAGTGAAAAATTTTATTTTCAAAGTCCCGACCGGGTAGCTGTGTTACTTGGCCCGGACGGTGCCATCAAACCGCGCCGAATGTATATAAGCGAGCTGAGACATATTTTATATGTGAAAGATTTTATTTTCAAACTCTGTTACTTGGCCCGGACGATGCCATCAAACCGCGCCGAATATCTTACAGGCGAGTTGGGACATATTTTATATGTGAAAGATTTTATTTTCAAAATACAAAGAGCGGGGAAGCCGGTCACTTGACGCGGACGTTGCATCAATCCGCGCCAGGACATATTTTATATGTGAAAAATTTTATTTCCAAAGTCCCGACCGGGTAGCTGTGTTACTTGGCCCGGACGTTGCATCAATCCGCGCCGAATGTATATAAGCGAGCTGAGACATATTTTATATGTGAAAGATTTTATTTTCAAACTCTGTTACTACTTGGCCCGGACAATGCCATCAAACCGCGCCGAATATCTTACAGGCGAGTTGGGACATATTTTATATGTGAAAGATTTTATTTCCAAAGTACAAAGACCGGGGAAGCCGGTCACTTGACGCGGACGTTGCATCAATCCGCGCCAGGACATATTTTGTATGTGAAAAATTTTATTTTCAAAGTCCCGACCGGGTAGCTGTGTTACTTGGCCCGGACGATGCCATCAAACCGCGCCGAATATCTTACAGGCGGAGTTGAGACATATTTAATATGTGAAAGATTTAATTTTCAAATTACAAAGACCGGGGAAGCCGGTCACTTGACGCGGACGTTGCATCAATCCGCGCCAGGACATATTTTGTATGTGAAAAATTTTATTTTCAAAGTCCCGACCGGGTAGCTGTGTTACTTGGCCCGGACGGTGCCATCAAACCGCGCCAGGATATATTTTATATGTGAAAAATTTTATTTTCAAAGTCCCGACCGGGTAGCTGTGTTACTTGGCCCGGACGGTGCCATCAAACCGCGCCGAATACCTTACAAGCGAGTTGAGACATACTTTATATGTGAAAGATTTTATTTTCAAACTCTGTTACTTGGCCCGGACGATGCCATCAAACCGCGCCGAATATCTTACAGGCGAGTTGGGACATATTTTATATGTGAAAGATTTTATTTTCAAAATACAAAGAGCGGGGAAGCCGGTCACTTGACGCGGACGTTGCATCAATCCGCGCCAGGACATATTTTGTATGTGAAAAATTTTATTTCCAAAGTCCCGACCGGGTAGCTGTGTTACTTGGCCCGGACGATGCCATCAAACCGCGCCGAATGTATATAAGCGAGCTGAGACATATTTTATATGTAAAAGATTATATTTTCAAACTCTGTTACTTGGCCCGGACGATGCCATCAAACCGCGCCGAATATCTTACAGGCGAGTTGGGACATACTTTATATGTGAAAGATTTTATTTTCAAAGTACAAAGACCGGGGAAGCCGGTCACTTGACGCGGACATTGCATCAATCCGCGCCAGGACATATTTTATATGTGAAAAATTTTATTTTCAAAGTCCCGACCGGGTAGCTGTGTTACTTGGCCCGGACGATGCCATCAAACCGCGCCGAATGTATATAAGCGAGCTGAGACATATTTTATATGTGAAAGATTTTATTTTCAAACTCTGTTACTTGGCCCGGACGATGCCATCAAACCGCGCCGAATATCTTACAGGCGAGTTGGGACATATTTTATATGTGAAAGATTTTATTTTGTCGAATTTGTGCCGAAGAATTTATGTCAAATTTATGCCGATTTATGTCGAATTTGTGTCGAATTTGTGTTGAATTTTGCCGAATTTGTGCCGATTTGTGTCGAACATACATATATAAATATATATATTATATATATATATATATTTATGTATATATTATAATATTTGATTCAAATTAAAGTGATATTTTCGATTGTTACAGTTTTGCAACTTTATAAAGAACAATATATCAATTATAATAATGTTAATGTTGAAGATATCGTTTGTAAAAGGAAACATGCTTCGAATTAGACCTGGCGTTCTTAAATTGGACATCTGAAACCTATTTGAATCTTTTGCATATATCCAAAACAATCAAAATGGAATTGAACAATGATACTGCAACATGGTCAGTTTGTATAAACTGATAGCAGGGTAACATATTTATAATTGGAAAGTTATCTTTTAAATTGTGAAAAAATTCACAATCATTATGTCTTGACTGCTCTATCACATATAGCGAACGAAATTTAATTTGCTTTCTTAGTTTGGAGCAAAATTATTTATTTACTAATTTTCAATTACATTATTCAATTCAAACGCTGTCCCAATCTCTTCAGGTGAATTGGGAATGATGAAAAAATTCATACTTATAATGTCTTGAATGCTCTATCACGGATAGTGAACGAAATTCGATTTGGTTTTTTTAGTTTGGTACAAAATAATTTATTTACTAACTGTCTTTTCATCCGTTACTTCTTATCCTTCTACTTTGCAAATGGCTGTACTATATAAATGCCAATCTTCAGAATCGCGATTATTTTGTAAACTTTTAAGTTTCAGATATATAACGTACTATGATTTATTGTTGGAAAACCGTCAGAGATAATTGATTTTCGTTCGCTCCGACGTGAAGAAAAGATAATCGACAACCGGGATTGATCTCTTCGTCGGTCGTAGACCGTCAGTAAGGATCTGAAAAAAAAAATCATCCGCAGACTATATTGACCACTCGTAATCAACTACTCACGAGCAAACCGCTGGAGGTATTGAATTTTTTTTATTGAATTTTTGACCGGTGCTTATGGAATCGAATATAGAATACCGAGCACGTTATTATACAATCGTTCGTCTCTGATAAATCAGTGACCATTAAACTCTCGTTCGTCCGAAAATAATAATTACTTACTATTTATATGAAACGACTTTATTTATTTGCAAATATAATAAATGAATACTGTTCAATTAGAAGAAACGTTTATTAGTCTTACATTATTTATTTAGTCATTCATAAAAGATTATATAGAATAGTATGCGTGTGTGTGTGTATGTGTGAATAAAATAATTTATTGAAATAATCATAAAAACATATGAAAATATTTAGATTATTGATTTCGATCGGAAACTAAGTTTCAACGATCAAATCTTCATACAATTTCGTTTATCTGCTTACAATAATAATAAATCTCTTTAACAAATATATATATCGGTATAATAATTATTATATAAAAGTATTTATTATTCGATTTTAGAATTGTGTTATAACAATATCTCAAATGTATTATTGTACTTAATTAAATTACAATATAAGTATTTCAAAATAGTCAAAAAATTGTTTAAACAATTATTAGTTAAAAATGTAACTATTTACAAATATTTAATCAGATTATTAAATTATTTACATATTTTATGAAATTAAAAGATAGAATAAGAATAATAATGACTTTAATCGGAAACTGTCAATTTCAACAATCAAATCTGTATAAAATATCAGATTTCTACTTATAATATATATATAATGTAATTTAATTAATTAAATTAAACAATAAATAAATTTACCATATTTATCAAACGACCCTACTATATATATATATATATATATATATATATATTAAAATTAAAAAAAATCGGCGATTAAATGAATTAACACATTAAAAGCGTTATATATAAACCGTATGTTTAACACAAATGAATTATCACCCATAACAAAATAATGTGAGATGTGTTCAATAATCACTTATTGTTAATAATAACCCATTGTTGTTATAAACAACAAAGTGAACAACAAATTTTGTGATAATTTATTTGTGTTCAGTTTAATTTCTCCATAGAGCTGTAAAACAAAGAATAAACCATATATTTTTTATTAATTACAAATTTTATTAATTATTGTATTGACTGTGGTGTATTAACATCATATCATTGAACATATCGATATAATTATAATATACGCATTAACAATGTTAATAATAAATAAAATAATAATGACTATTTCAATGTGGTAATATCAATAATAGTAAATACATCGAATGACATTTTCTTTTCCTGTAAATGTTTTGAAAACAAACAATACTTTTAGAATTTATTGAATGTTTATATAAAAAATATTTTGCATATTTAAAAAAAAATACAACGATAATTAATGAACACAATTTTACTAAAAGTAAAGATAAATATTTTTCGAACGTATATTTCGTTTCTAATTATTAAAAATTGCACACATACACATATGTGTAAACGTATTTTACTATTATTATACACATCAGTTACATTTAGTGTTATTATTGAGTGTTTTTCGTTTTCTGTTATGTTTCGGTTGTTTGTTTGTTTTTGTTTTTTTTTTCTCGTAATAAATATTTCCTTATCTGAAAAGAAATTATTATTTGAAAAATCGTAAGTTATCAATAAGAAAACAGAATTAATTTTGCCGGACTTACCTACACACATCATATCGACAAGTTATTATTGTCGGTGTTATTTTTGCGATAGCGAATGAGTCAGTCCAGATCTGCGCGGCTTCGGTATAGGATTCGGAGAAGTGACATCCACATCGGAATAATCGAATAACGAACGGTGTTTCTTTATCGATGAATTCTCATTTATTTTCGAATCGAAACTACCTCTCTTGTTTTTCATATCGTATTTAAATATGTTATTATTATTGTAGGAATCATCCACCCATACATTATTGTTATTATTATTATTATTGAATGTGAGATTTTTTGATGGACTTTTAGACTCGATTTTTTTTTCACAATCGTCGACACATTTATTCACAGAAACATCATCGTGACAGGTTGAAACTTGTACTGAAGCGATATTTTGTTTTTTGTCTTTCGATTCGATCGTGTTTTCTATTTCTACCACTTGAATTTTTCCCGGTGTTTTTTCCAGCAGAAGATTGTCTGTTTCATCGATAAACTTAATTTCATTACTTTCCATTGTAATAATATCGTCGACTTGTTTGTAGACAAGAATTTTGTAATCGTTCCCCCCTTCGACAATATGACGACGTGGTGAATCGTTGTTATTATCGTTCGGTTTAGAATGAACATTATCTTCCTCTATTTTCGTTTGAGTTCGTTCGACAGTTCCGTTATTATCTTGAGAGAAATTCTTTTCGGAATCATTTAGTGACTTTTGTGATTTCATTTCAAGATTGTTTTCTTTTATTTCGACCACTTGTTTATCGGATACGAGCAAATCTTTTTGATTCGATGGAATTGTTTCTTTACGTTTCATTGAATCTTTTTCTTCAATTAGAGTAATAGTAGTAGTAGTAGTAGCAGCACAAGTTTGTTCTATTTCTAAATCTCTTAAATCTAGACTCTCTATAAATTCTTCGTCGTTTTTAGTTAAATTCAAAGTTTGCTCGATAATATCTTTTATCGTGTCTAAATCATTTTGTTTAGGAATTGTTCTCTCTTTACTATCGTCGAAGCACCGTTGTTGCTCATCGTCCGGTTTAATACATGGTGTTTTCGAATCGTTTTCGATATAATCGGAGAATGTATTTTCATCATTATTTCGATGGGATTCTATCGGCGCATTTAAACATTTCGTACGAATAGAACTCGTTACTAAATCATCTTCGCTCGTATGAAGAAACACTGCATACTTCGAACCGATGTCGTTCGACGATGTTTCAATACCGTTGTCATCATTTCTACGAAGTAGAACGGGACTCGATGAATTCGATGACTAAAAATAATAAATCAAAGCTTATTTATAACTATTGAAAATATAATTAATTCCGGTATAACAAGACTTGAATAAAGTATTCGACAATTACTTATTTTTTTATTCAAATGTATTTCATAATAAAGCGATCTAAAGATGAGAGATAATAGCCGAGCAATTGTAATGTGCATTAATAAACAATGCAAACACAACGGGGGAAAATAATTAACATGTTTGCCGAATATCGTGGTGGATGTTAGGACGGACGATTCATTTGTGTGAAAATTAATTAGTCACGATTCTAAAAGACAAGTTATGTTATTTGTCGTAATATGACAATATATACAATCATTTAAAAATATCACTAACTATGTTGTTTAGTGAGCAATGAAATAATCCAACGTCAATCGATTCAAGAAACGATCATCAGCAATTGTATCTCAGATGGATGTATCTATATACACATGCACACACACACACACACACACACACACACACACACATGCATGCATACATGCATAATAAATTTGAAGGTTGCAAATTAAACGATGTTATTCAATTAACTATTCGTTGTACATTTGCAGCAACACCACTCTCTCTATATATATACGACCTACACACACTTCAAGCTTCCGTATTCTTTCGAAAACACGTACTGCCGAAATATTATATTGCAAGGGTTTGGATACAACAAAGATTAGACAATATACACGCGTAACACATGCATATATACATGATACGAATTATTTTGTAAAAGACAATGTTTCTTTTTATTAATGTAAATTATCGTTATTGTTCATAGTTGTTTTTATCATTAAAGATTTGTATTTTACTGACAACACAAATAAGTACCAGGTAAGATATTGGATGTGTGTGTGTGTGTGTGTGCATATTGCTTCAAGTATTGTGAATACATTTCTTATACATACATACGTCAATATATGATTCGTTTAATTATATATGCAAAATAATAAATTGTACTACGACGAGTATATTATAAATGCCGTACTTCCTTTCTTTACTATCGAAAAGATCCGATGCACGTTGTATAAAAGGCATTCAATAATAATAATCATAATATAATGAAATAGACATACAGTCGATCAGAAATAGCCGTAAAATGGTGTGTTTTTAAAACACTAATTGTCATCCTAAACTATCACGAAATTACACGGTGATTATTTTATTGTCATTCGAATATGAATGTTTGATAGATTTGAATAAAAAATATATTCGACTATTAAAACGAACTTACACTTTGGAACGGTGGTAAAGGAGCCCTTCGTTTTTTCCTAACTAAACTTCCATACAACCCATTGTTATTTTCGGTGTGTTTTGTTGACGAATCTTGTGAACGCGTTAAATCCTCATCATCGAACGGATTGATATAGTTTTGTTCACTGTTAAGTGTTGTATCTTGATAACTGTTAACAACAAACTGTTGGCAGTTTGTTGTCGAATAATCACTATATTTTTTCGGTGTACTCGTAACCATAGAGTGTGATTTTGTATTCAAATGTAAACGGTTTGATAAAATTTCATAACCAGAATTGACTCTTTGAAATTCGCACGAATATTTAGTTCTCGGTATAGGTGTGACGGATCCTTGGTATATATATCGTTCACTAACTGGTATGACGAAACCATTTTCATCAAATCTTGATGAGAAATCTAGAAATGTATATATATATATATATAAAATTTATTTAAGTATCCTAAATTATTTTTATATAATAAAGCGAATGACAACTCCAAAATATTTCATCATCCTTAATAATAATAAAAATATTTTGAATTTCAAAATGTCACCAAGAAAAATCATTAGATAGATTGTATAACTGTCATACATATATATTTATCACTAATTATGAAGAGTGAAACGTGCCAAGGTGAAAATAAAGAAATATAATTTTCTTCTAATAGCCTAAAAACAATTTCAATTTAAACTAAGAACACATCAAGGAGATTATTATACAGGAAAAGATTTAGGAACAATTAAGGAAGTTCAAGTCTCAACTTGCAAATTAATTATAAAAAAATATTGTTATAATAATCATAATTACAATATTATATATATATATATATATATATATATATAAACATACATACATACATATGTATGTGTGTATGTATGTATGTGTTGTCTATCTATATACACAATCCGCTATTCCCTAATTATTTCACTGAAATAATGTAAACGGTGCTACATTTTATTAAAAAAAAAAAATTAAGAATTTTTCATAGCTCAAAATACTACATTTTATTCAATTGTCGTTATCTCTCTATTGCTATTTAAATACCTGCAGATAATTTTAGATAACGCTATATAATACAAGGCTACAGTACAACAAAACATATTCAGAGAATGCGTCGTATATGATTTTTGTCTATTAACCTACATTTATTTCATATAAAATATTCTATTATTATTATTATTATTATTATAAAATTCAAAATACATACAATGATAGGGCATGAACATTTAATCATTGAAAATAAATATTTTTATTCACAAAAAATATACACGAAATTAATTTCACTGTAGTATAAACATATTTTTCGATGCTGTTCATTTAATAACAAATTAACAATAATTAAATAAAATACATTATATACATTCTGCGATATAATTATCTGATCACAACAAATATCCAAAAAATATTTCTCGAAAATAAAGTTTATAATTAATAACAGTAGATATTTTTAATTGAACCGTCGACTCTTTGAAATTATTTGTTTTAATTAAAAAAGATATATTTTATAATATAAGTGCGCTGCTGATGGAATACAAATATTTATTGAATGTATTTAATCCTACTTCTTATCATGCCGACTCCAAATGGTTTAGTAGGAATTGCAGAAGTATGTGTGTTTGTGTGAGTGGGTGGGTGTGTATGTATGTATGTGTGTGTGTATATATATATATATATATATATATATATATATATATAAATTAGTATTTTAAAGCAGTTTAATAACTATCTGAAAAATACAGCGTTAATAAACATAAGTATAAAGTGTGTTTCTGTAAATGTTCTTGACTAAAATGTAAGATTAAAGTAATAGATAAAAGAATATCTATATTTAACGACTATCAAATATTGCGAAATCTGTAACAGGTATTACAGTGTATAAATATTAATAATGACGATAAAGTAACAATTTATGTGGAACATGAATTGCACTTACCGATAAAAAAATATTAAGATTGCATTATCTAAAGTAGAGTACTCTTCACATTTACTTTATCGAATATTTATACAGACTGCCTATATATTTTCGATTCTTAGAAACTTGTTCGATAATTTAGTAAATTAAGAAAAAAAACATAAGTCAAATATACATACATACAAACAAACAAATATAAAATTATATATATATATATATATATATAATTTTATTAAAAAATAATTTTATTGGATGATTCATTTATTATTCAATTTATTTTTTGATTAAAAACATGTGTGTGTATGTGCGTGCGTACGTGCGTTCATGTATGTATGTATGTATGTATGTGCAATGTTTGAAAATGTATGTATATATATTTATTGTTAAGTAGGTGAGTACGATATTATTGCATATGTAAATTAACATAGCAAATCAGTGAACATCAATTATACACATGACTTCATTGTTCCATGTACGAAATAGTTTATTTTTAGATAATGACGTTAGGATACATATTATTTATCAAATATTTAACATACAAAATCGAATCTACTCGATTGATTTAATTATGAATTTAATAAAAGCATTCTATTAAATTGCACTTTACTTTTTAAAAAGTGAATAATAAAAAAATAACGACATCGACAATATATCAATTTAATTATTACCGACAAGTTCATGGAACAAATAATGGTTTAATTAATTCATCACTGAATGAATGTACAATTTTATAAGAAATCTGTAAAAATCTATATTACCTAGTGGTTTTCTCAGTTCGACAGGACTAGAAGAAAATTTTGATTCTGGATTCTTCTTCGAACGAGATTTTAAACGACTGCAAACAAAACATCTTAATTAGTACATTCATAGTGATAATTACACATGTCCATACATATGTTTAAACGATAGCATTTGCTAATCGTTCATATACATACATACATGCATTGTCGTATTTTGCAGCAAATATAAAAAGTCAATATATTACAAGATTACAAATGAAGATGAATCGTTACATATACAAGAATTATACTTGAGAACATACATAATAATTTTCAAATATTACTATATTCAATGAACAATCATATCTTAATTGAAATTACCTAAAGTATGGATAATTCATTTATGCCAAAAAAAAATCGCTTAAAAAATGTACTTTTAATAAAAATGAAATATTTTATATTTAATGTTACAGTGAATTATTATTTTTTTATATTTTTTCTTATTTAATCAATTGTATACAGACATACACCTCTATACTTACTATTTTATATATATATATATATATATATATATATATATATATCATATAAATATATGTATCAGGAGTGAAATGAAAGAGAAATCATTGAAACGTTGAAAGTGTAAATTTTAGCAGTGCTTAGGAAGAGAGTAATAATAACTATGATAATAATGGTCTGAATGTACGAATCATTTCAAAAACAATTCAGGATAAAAATAAAAATATTCATCATATTCTAAAAGAGCACTGGCTCGTCTATAATTATTACGTAGTTCGTTACATTTATTGATTATTTTCAGTCACCGACTATCGTCGTGTATATTCTAATATAATCAATTTACATTGTATATTGTATTGAAACATTTACACACACACACACATACACACATACACATACATAAATAAATATGTGTGAAAATATGTATGTAAAAATGTTTGTTCAAAAAAAAAAACAAATTATAACGTATATATCAAATAAATAATATGACAACATGAATACGAATATAATGTATTAAAACGAAGCAACGTATACAACAATTATTCTATAAACTGAATTGTTCAAATTTGAATAATTACCCACAATTGCCCTTTGAAACTGTCACAATCATTACATAGGAAAATAACAAGTTCATTCATTAGAAAAGAAGTAGCAATACTGTAAAAGCATTTTTAAATTGTTAATTGTATTTTGATGTATTCTTTTACACGCACACACACACACACACACATATATATATATATATATATAAAGCATAAATTATAAAAGTAGTTAAGATTTAAATAAAATTGTCTATGTAAATGAATATAGAAGTAAAATAATTTTCTGACCACTTGTATTATAATTTAACAAAACAGAAAGGTTAACGACATTTCTTATTTTATAGTAACTATTTTTAGCACTCTACCTATCTGGATATTTGAATTATAATAATATATACATACTTATTATACATATACATATATATATATATATATATATATATATATATATATATATATATATCTAGCCTTAAATTTTCTTCAAATCTTCATGTCAGTAAATTAAATTGCTTCTATATTTTAAATATAAATATTTTTAAATATAAATGTTTCCTATTTTTTTTTTATTTTATAATCAATTAATAAAAATTTTTTGTTACAAATAATATAGTCTATATTTTACAAATTGCAATTTGAGAATTCTATAATCAAGTACCGATCAAAAATAAAAAAAAATGGTTATTTAAATATAAATATACATACATATATATATATATATATATATATATATATATACGAAAGTCGCTTGATAAGTATAGTAAAAAATAAGGAAAACTAAATTGAATTTTTTAAATTAAATTAAACAATAAATAAATTTACCATACTTATCAAACGACTCTAGTAAAACATTTAATGTGAACTAAGAAATGTTTGAAAAAATAAACGATTATATGTAAATAAATATTATATATGTATATGTATTTATATTATTTTTTTTACTAAAAAATGTAAACATTAATGAAGGCAAAATACATACAACGATTTCCTCAATTCTTTAAATCCTTCATTAATTCCTGAAAAACTGAAACTATGGGATCTCCCAATCCTCTTCGTTATATTCCAAAATCTAATATTTTTATGATTATCGTCTTCATAAAACGGATTTAGATGTTCCGGATAATCATTAATACTTATTTGTGATATACGTTTAACAGCCATTTTCACTCCGCAATAATCAAATGCTTATTGTTTAATATTGATAAAATATAAATTTTACGAATTTGTAAATTAATATACAAGTTTAACAATCATATGATGTGCATCGTTTCGTACTATTGGTTATTTATTTGATCACAGTTACACCAAGTTAACAATGTTGTCATTCCAAATATTGTATTTAATAACTTACGGAAGTATATTTCATTTAATATATTTTCATTTATATTTCATGTAGTTGTTTGAAAATGTACTGTAACAATTAAAAGACCATAAAACTATTCTGTTTTTGTGTTTTTTAAATGATTATCACACTATAATCACAAAACTACTGTAAACGTACAATGTACGTACATACTTACGACACAACACACACAATAACACTGACTTATGCCATTACAAAGCACAGTAAATTAGCTCAACTATATTATTTTATAAGGCAGTGGTGTAGAGAATTCAAATGTATGCGATTTTTTATTTACACTACGGTTTAATGAAATTATAAAGATTTGAAAAATTTCAAATGAAACATTCATTAAAATGGAGAAGAGAATTATACAATGTTATATATATATATATATATATATATATATATATATATATATATATATATATATATATACTCGTATATACTTATATACACATATATTCATCATCATAAAGTTATAACCGACACAATTATTAGAGTTGGAAGTAGTTAAATATTTTTGTAGAGTCTAAATATAAAACATTTCCAGATGCACAGCATATATATATATATATATATATATATATATATATATATATATATATATATATATATAATTGAATTATTTTAAAAATTAATAAAGGAATTTTATTAAAAACCTAATGTTAATTTGCTTTAGCAAAGGAAATGATAAGTGTGTGTGTTATAAGATTTCTTTACTATAATAAATACATTGTTTTAATGAATAATAGGAATATAAGAGAGAGTGTATCAATGAACATGATCGGTAATAAATATTTAAGTAATATCATATGACACACAGATGAAGTTATCAATAGAGAGAAACTGTATCGTTTTAATTATTTTTTTTTTTTTAAGAAACTAAATTCTAATTTAAAAGAATAGTGTATATGCTATCAATTAATAGATCTATTATTAAATGGTACCCGAATAAATATAATATTGAGCCTTGAACCGAATAAAAGAACAAAATTCTTTCGTTAGTAATTTCAATATCAAGGTCGTCTGTCTCATTCTAATCTATTTAGATGTTTTTCTAATTCTGTATGCTTACACATACATAATTTGTATGTGTGTGTAACTATGTTGGTATGTTTATATACATACAAATACATACCTTTTGTCAAGTGATAAAATCGCAAAAAGTTTTTTCGCAAAAATTACAGGAATATTATTATAACTCTGTACAGTTATACATATACTGTATGTATATATATGATACATAGTAACTTGAGTAGTATATGTATTTGAAGAAATGTGTATTTTTCAATTTTATTTACAGGTGACAGTATCAATAAAATAGTTCAATACATTTTATTTATGAAAAAATGTGCATAAAACAATCGTAATTAATATTTGTGAGTGCAGCTTAACAAAATCAACTATATTTGTAAATATAACATTCATATAAAAAATATTTATATTAAAAGTAAAACTAATTCAATATCCATGCAATATACATATTTGCAAATAGATTTAAATACCTTTTTCCATACAAATAATTTAACTATTTTTTTATAATAACAGATATAATAACATTTAATCACAATGGAATGAAACAAATAATGCTCTAAAAAGTATCAATAGTCGAATAAATTAAAATTAAAAATAACTAGAAATATCAATAAATTACAATTCAATATATTTTAATAATTGACTCTAATTCCAATTCCAAATTAATTCTCGCTGAAAATGAAATGATATCTTGATTATGTTTATTTTGTTTCTTTTTTTAAAAAAAGTTACACACACAGAGATACATATATATATATATATATATATATATATATATATATATATATACAGCAATACCTCGCACAATCCGGCTAATTGGTTCCAAACAAATTTTTCAGTAAATAAAACAAAGGTCATATATTAAACTGTTTGTATGTATCAACAAAACAAAATCAGAGATGTATACATTTATTTTAAATTCATTATCAAATCGATTATTGAAATTTAATTTTAACAAAATCGGCTAAATTACTCTAGAGTTACAGAATCGAAAACTAATAAAAAAAGAAAAAAGACCACAAATCTAGAACTGCATGCGATATGCATATACGATTTCGTTTTGTTTTTTTATGTTTTCATAATAAAGGGGAAAACTTGAAAATTTGTATATAAAAATAATTTTATGTATTAATTTTAAGGACTGATCGAAGCCGAACATGCAAGGTATTACTGTATATATATATTCTTTCGTCGAGTATAAATTCACATTTGAAACAATAAATATATTGGAAAATATAACAAATTTCAAACTAAATACATATTTTTTCCATAAAGTAATCGTTATCATAAACAACAAAACTGTTATTAAATAATACGTCTTATCAAAAATGATTGATTCACTTCCTTATAGTTAACTGTCATTATTTTTATACTTCTTAAAAAATATTTAACGTAATTATTATAATATATTTTTACTTAGTCATTATTGCAAATTCATTCTTCATTTTTTTTCTATCATTTATTAAAGAATTTTTATTGTAACAAACAACCATATTTAGAGAGTAATTGTAAATTATTTCATTACACTGAGTGTAATATATTTTTTTTTCTTCATGGATTATAATTTCCTTAAGTGATTTTTTTGTGTGCATTAACAATTTTCATATATACATTGACAGAAAAGTGAATCAATCAATCGATCGTTATTAAATCAATTCAAACAATGTTTCACAACAATGAAAATATTTTAATTATTGACGAAGTAAATAATTATATCCTCGATGTGTACACGTGTATTTTAAATAATAAAAATGAAACTTAATATATATATATATATATATATATATATATATATATATATATATATATATATATATAAACTGAATTATTTACTTTCATATTGTAATTCTATTACAAGTTTGACTTATTTCAAATCGAAATTTAAGCTTGTAAATAAAAGGTTTACATGATCACTGTATCTTATTCATTGGATATATTATACATTTATAACGTTTTATGTACTTTTTAAGTATGCATTACTTGGAATATAATATAAAATTCAAATTATATATATATATATATATATATATATATATATATATGTTCGTATATAGTTTATTATTCGTTTAGAATATCGTTATTCGTTTCATGTAGTTCGACAGGAGATCTGACTTCGATAAAATCGTTTTCTTCTTTTGAATTCGTCGACGAGATATTTTGTTTGTCTTCAGAAGGGCTATTTCTATTGTCGTTGTTAGTGACGTTTATATTATGTTCGGATCCTGAATGCGTTTTCGTACGATTCAGTAAGGTGATCATATCTGAAAATTTCGTCGAGCATTCCGAACTATTGACAACAGCAGTTCGATTCAAAATCATGTCTTTGTCAGTAATGTTCAAATACACGCCGCTACTACTACTGCCGCTCAACGGTGGCATCGAACTGTGTTGTAGAAGAGAATCTCGTTCCATATGACTGAAACTATGATTATCGAGTTCGGCGCGAAAGAAAAATTTCGAACTACATCTCGTACAATCGTACGGTCGTGCCGCGAGACCGTGTTCCAACATGTGCGCATGAAGTCCTTGAGCGGCCGTGAAAACCGCAGAACATATATAGCACGTGTAACTGCCAAAGCCGACGAACGTGTGTTCGATTAAATGTATTTGTAGCTTTGTAGAGCTCGAAAGTTTATTTCGACAGAGATGACATATGTAATCGGCAGTTTCGGCGATAAGATGAGTCGTTAGATGTATTTGAATCTCGTGCTCGTTATTGAAACTCGTTCGACACTTTAGACAAGAATATTGATTATTCGGATCCGGATCTAAAGCCGATTCTGTTTTCTGCACATGCGATTTAGTAGTATCTTTCCGTTTCGAATACGTGATCGAAAGACTGTGATGTGCATAACAATCTTTACATATATACGTCGTCGTCGTCGTCGTCATATTATTGTCCGAAGTTCCGTTTGCAGCGATCACGTTCGGTTTATCGAAACATTTCAAACACAACACACATTGATAATCGGCGGACGGAATCGTACTACGTAAATGAAAATGGGAGTGCATTCGAACTTCGATATTCGACATTAACGTCTGTCGACATATCACACACGGCGTCGGCAAAGTTATCTGAATATTATTTAAAACGCCACTGCTGCTATTGTTGTTATTGCAGTTATTGGAATGTTCGATCAAATGCGAATAAAACTGCTCGTCGCTAGTCAATTTCGCTTTGCAGTGCGTACAAGAGTTGCCAGATATCACTTTACAGTGCGTCAATTTATGTTCGGCTAGAATAGCAGCCGACGGACACAACTCGTCACATATGATACATTTGTGTTTTCCTGATACACCGCTACTCTGCGAATGACTCTTCATATGATTTTCTAATTCCGTACGAGATTTACAATTTTCATTGCAGTATGCACAGTGCAAACTAACGACGCCGTTCTTCGACGCCGGCTTTACATGGTGAACTAGTTTACGATGAGCTATTAATTCAGATTCACTAAAATCACTTCGTTCGCATATATCGCAATATTTTGTCTTGTATCGAGTTTGTTCCGTTTTTACAGAAATCCCGTCGGATGAATGTTTGTGTGATACATTCGACGGAGTCTTCGAAACTGAAGGTGCTTCGATCTCTAAATCGTTTGAACCGTTCGTTGTCGCCTGTAACATCTTTATAAAAATATATCTATTATAAATATAAATATATTATACTTAGTCGATTTTAAATGTACAATAGTGTTTTGTTGTTGTTGTGTGTAAACTTTAATGCATATACACTGACCTTGTTCGTATCATGGTTCTCTTGCATGTGACATTCCAATAAATATTCAACTTCGAACGTCTTGTGACATATGCTACACTTGAATGGTTGAATATGCATAGTAAGATGAAGCTGCATTTCAATGTCAGTTTCAAATTCAGCTATACAAAAATGACATCTTAATAATTTATTATGCGTCGACAGTGGCGGAGGCATTATCCAACTGTTTTCGTGATTTGCACGTATATGCATTTTACCAGCTTTCTCGTTACGAAACGTTGAACGAGTGTTCGATGGACAAACAAGACAACGAAGCATTTGACATTCACTACTATGCTTTACTGCGAAATGAATCTACAATTTTTATAAAAATACTCGATAAATTATTTTATTTCCTACACAAGTCAACCACCACCACCACCACCACCAACTCGAACAGTGAAATATTTGAAAAGTATTCAACAACCACTCATTGTTTCATTTATTTATAAACACGCTGTACTTTAAAACGATAGAAATAGATATTAAAACGCGCATTTTACACGTATAACATGTATGTGTGTATTATATTTGATATAAACTTACCTGAATTGCCACTTTCGAATCAAACATTTCTCTACACAACGAACATCTGTACAAATGATGAGCGTGTATATCCATCAAGTGTTTCTGTAATTCGTCGGGCGTTGGAAATGTTTTCGAACAATTTCTACATACATATTCCGTAATTGTAGTGAAGAAATGTGTACAGAGATGCCTTTCGAGTGATGCAGGATCTCCGAACGTTTGATTACAATGCGGACATGGTAACATAACCGATTCCTTCAACATATCGAAAATCATATTTCTATGGTCATGTAAATTATTATTCCTCGATCCGTCCGTTTGTTCGATATGTAATTTGAGATGCGACCGAAACGATTCGAAATCCGGTAAAGCCGCATCGCACTGATTGCACAAATAAGTTCCGATGTGCTCGTACTGTATGTTCGTCGGCGTCGATGACGACGACGAAGCCGGCGTCGTGTCGACGTGCGAGTCGGCGGTTTTCTTCAATCGTTTTGTACTTCGATCGTCCGACGATTTTTTCGTCAAGTCCGTCGGTTTCACTTGTTCGGGTTGTAAAGATAACGAATTGTTCTTCGTCCGATGAACGCGTGCACAATGTTCAGCGAACATTTCGGCAGTATGAAACGGAAGTGAACAATACGGACAACATATCGCTTGTGGTAGAACACTACTGTATCTGTGCGAACTAAACATGTGTATTTGTAAATTTTGAAACGAACTGAAACGCATTGTACAAAGGTCACATTGGTGTTGGAAATGACTCGGCGACGAAGCGCTTTTAAATTGGGAAATCGATGAATAGATCGTAGGAGACGACGACGTTTTTATATAAGGTAGTTTTCTCGACGATGAGAATTCAGGCAAATCTCCATTCAGTATCGATTTGTGTGTTGACTGAACGTGCGACTGTAATTCCTCCATTGTTGTAAAACTATCTTGAGTGCAATACATACAAGCTAATTTTGGACTGTACGAAATTTTTTCCACATAACTTTGTTCACTGGGAGACGGTACTATCACTTCATTCATATTAACAACTGGTGACGGAGTCAAATCCACTTTATGACAAGTTGCGATATGATTCTATAAAGGAAGAAAAGAACACGCAATTTAATTATCAACTATTACGTGCACAAAACAAACACGTATTTAAAATTAAGACAGAATTGATAAAAATATTTAATTCATATATATATATACACACACGCACGCACGCACGCACGCACGCACGCACACATATACGAGTAATAATGATGATGATTTCTTTTAATACGGTGATGTGATATAAAAATAAATAAAAACACATTTAGGTACAAGTTACTTCGGTTTTTATGATATTTATTAAACACTAGTACTTAAAATAAGTATATACACAAATGATTTTATTACTATGAATATATTATTTTAAACTCTCTCTCTCTCTCTACATATATATATATATATATATATATATATATATATATATATGTAGAGAGAGAGAAGGAGGAAGAAAGAAAAATGTAGGAAATAGAAATGAAGCTCTCAACAGTTTCATATTTGTGTGTGTGTGTGTTTGCTTTATCGTATTTTGATTCGAGTAATTAATAAAATCAATACAATAAAAACCCATCATTTAATACCTGTAACTCGTCAATTTTATGAAAACTATTTGAACACTGATAACAATAAAGTGAAGATTGCGAACTAGTTCTATTATCTTCCGTGCTACATGGTCGAGGAGTATGTTCGGATGTAATTTCCACATTTGTAACTGTCCGAGTTCCAGATAATATTTCATATTGTTGCTGTTGATTTTCATGTACTTGTTGCTGTTGAGTCTTCTGCTGTTGCTGTTGCTTTTTATGACTTTGCATGTGAGATGTTAATGCCGCTGACGTATTATATCCACGATTACATACAATACATTGAAACGGTTTCCCATTGTCGTGAGTTCGTAAATGGATTTTTAAGTGATCGCTGAAATTCAATCATTTTTTTATACACAAAAAAATATTATATTATATTAGAATATATTCAAAGAGATAATCAATTTAGTTTGAATGCGTTCTAATCGTACATACTTGTAATTGTACATTAAATATTGTATATTTTCGAAATTTCATCAACACAACTTACAGTTAACACGATTATGAAATTTACAATATTCGTTCATCAGTTAATTGTTTATGTACGTATGTGTATATATATATATATATATATATATATATATATATATATATATTTACCTTCTTGAAAACGCCGCTTCGCAGTGAGAACATCTGTATTTTTTATCACCTGTATGAAGTTTAATATGACGGTCCCTTGATCTTTTATGCTTGAAAAGTCTTGAACAAAATTCACATTGAAATGGCATTTGATCGCTGTGTGTCTATAAAAAAACGATACTATTGTTATTTGATTTTCTATTTTAATTGATCTATTTTAATTAACCCCAACACACCACGATGGTTTAAAATGTTCACAATCTATTCGCAATCGAAATGCATCAGTCGATATAATTATAAATAATATGTGGTTTTGGAGTTAAAATTCATTTGTGTGTTAATGTGAACCAGCCACAGTTCCAAAATAACAAATACACTTAATAATAATAAAAAATATAAGAGATATATATATAACATGAATATTTATTGAAAAAACTAATAAACAATAAAGTTTTGATATAGATTTTTATGAAAATGTATTAATGATTAATGATTGTAGTAAAATAAAAAATTACAAACATTTGAAATTTGTTTCAATGATCTGAAATATAACGATTATTGTCGACAGCAATTAAAGATTATACGATTGTGAACTATTACAGTACGAAGATCAAGAGTCATTTCACCGACCGGTGGTAAAAAGACAATATCTTGTAATCTTTATAAAACGATAGAACGACGTTTTTTGCGGCTTTCTTTCTGTCATACTACGTGCTTGTATTTATAAACATCTTGACGACGGATTAATATACTTGAAATTCATATAAAGTAAATAAGTAAGTGACTCGAAATATTTACATGCTTGATTTGTTTTATTCGATAGCAAATTCTGAATAAAATGAAATTATTATTTATTATTATTTAGTAATTTTATTTACTAATTTATAATAAAATTATTTCCCGAATATTTTCGTATAATATTTACTATTAATTACAAACGTATCGTGTATAAGAAAACATTGATACTTGTTCATGTTTCTTGAGGTAGTTGAGTCTCGGAAACGCTTTTCTACAGAACTGACACGCGTACGGTGTTGTATCTGTAGCGCCGACTGTAAACGCCAGCTCCGAATCATCGCCTCCGGAGCTTGGCGTCGGCGTAGCGACACTCGAACACGGTGTTGCTGGTCCATCCGGCGTATCACTACGCCAACTACTTCCCGCTTCAGTGCCAAGAACATCTGTAATAATTCACACCAATTAAGATTATCGAAATAAAATTATTTGATCAAATTCGAAATTATCTTATGATCGTTCGATAATTAATTTCGTATTTATTAAATTGTTAAGCGCTATCAGGAATGCGACCAAAATAAAGACATTTTAACTTGAATACAAATGAAAATTCCGATCAGATATTTTCGAAACTTTCAATGAATAATTATAATAATACACTATTCATATATGAATGTAATTCTAGTTGTTTTTTTTTAAAAAAAAAAAATAATAATAATAATTCACTTTAATAAATATACCTCTTAGTTTTAAAACTGAAATTCTTATATATATATATATATATATATATATATATATATATATATATATATATATACATATAAAACAAAGACAGAGAAAAAACATTAAATTAATAATACAATATCAATATATCAACGTGGTAGGTACTGATAATACTTCCAATATATCACACTATACGCTGTGTCATCAAATGTACAAAAATTCAAATTTCTTGTCGCATTCATCAATTGATCAACCGTTTATAGAAATGTCTGCGCCAATATAAGACGAGATAAATTACACACGTACGTGAATTCAACGAATTCGCCTTTTGTATGCAGCGTTATTTCGTGCATTATCCTATTCCAATGAGATACACTGACAAGGAAAACAGGAAAAAGCTGATAATTTATATGATATGATTGTGAATATAATATATAATGTACATGTATTAATATTGAGTTTTTTCCCATTTCACTTCTAACCACATCTGAACGAGTCAATTATTTAAAATTATATAGTAAAAAAATACACGTATGCAAAGCAGAGAAAACTTGATATTAGTAATGATAATAAAGAAAATAGGAACTAAAAATTCGTGCTTTTAAAAATGTGTGCTTTTTGAATGAGAAACAAAAGTAATTTTAATAAACACGTTAAATTTTAATATACTACTCGTTTCAGTATGAAAATGTCAATTAAAAAAAGTCGAAAATCAGAGACGCAACAAAAAAAATCAGTAGAAGTTAGTAGTTAATGAGTGAGTAGGAAACGGTAATAGTTTTGTTACAAAATCAGTTTGTTTTTTACTCGTCTCGTGAAAATGAATAAAAAAATAAATATACAAAAATTGAATCTATCTACTACAAAAATATCAGGCACATGTGTCACATCTTGTCTTGAACACATAACGAAACATGCTTATGACAATTGCATGCAATTGATCTTTAACATTTGGCCCCCATTATCTTGAATTGTGGCACGCGCAACAAGGTATACGATATATGTATCACATTATCGTTACATCGTAACTATACACATACTGGTTGAATGGCACATGCAAACCTCTCAAATTGACCATTTGTCGTATCTACTTGTTGCAAAGTTGATATGCAGATTTGAACAAAAGCAATTTGACCTCAAGTTTCAAAGAAACAGTTGGACACGCAGTTGTTTTATTTGATAAATTACCGAAAGTTAAAAAAAAAGAAAAAAAACAGGTACACACATTTTAACAAGTTAACAATGAAACAGAAATAAAATGTTCGACTCGTTTATGGACAGTCATTTAATTAGAAATCATCGTTTATCAAATTATCGAATAGATTATTATGAAATCAACTTATGCATCGAAAAGAAATTTATTAACTAAAATAAAACTTTATAGGAATTATCATTTTTATACATCATTGAACTAATCAGATATACGAATATATAAATCTAATTGTGTAAATTAGCAATATATATATATATATATATATATATATATATATATATATATAATATATAAAATAAATATATTTACATATAATAAATTAATCAATATATATATATATATATATATATATATACACTTATAGTAAAATATACATTTTCAACACGAATAAATCAAATCATAAAGTCAGTCAGCTTTGAAAATAATATATATAAATATATATACTCGTTTTAAATAATGTAATCAATCACAATTTATATTTGCACATAGATTTTTTTATACTATTCGTCACAATTACACACATAAGTGAAATGTTTTCGATTTTACACAAACAGACGTGTATGAGAATAAGGGTTAGAAATGTATACACTACACTCGATTATAATAAATATTCACTTTTTTAAGATATTTATTTAAATATATATATATATATATAAATAAAATATTCTTAGAAAAACTTCAAGTACCGATTATAATTTTATCGAAATAGTTAAATTTTAATTGCATTTTTATTTTGATTTGCAAGATTATCTGAAATGGAGAGTTGACTGTTTTCGATGACACATTTGATTCAGCTACAATATAAATAAACGGAAAAGTTCATTTTCACAAGAATTTCTTGTAATTAAAATACGAATCGAAATAACGTACGAATGTAATATACGTGTTGAAGCGGTTCTTTTAATTTGTTATTTTTGAGGCGTTTTCGAAATTACATCGACAAGAATTACAAGAGATAATTGCAACGTTGTCAATTTATTAATAACAGTATAAGTAAATTGAACTTCCTTTTTCCGTCACTCGATGTTGACACGAATGCTTACACACGTTACGCATAGTTACGTACAATTATGAACAATAGGAAAAAATCCATAAGTATATATAGGTTGATGAAAAGAAATGTTTGTTTTTCAAATAAAAATTCTTTACGATTGATTTTGACTCGTCCTAATAATATTGAATTCTATAAGAATAAAGAATATGCAATTTAAATTATTAATTTCATATGATTTTAGGTATATTCCGCTGCATATACATTTTTATAAGAAATGTTACTTTAATATCGAGAAATATAATGTGAATTCAATCGCCAATAAGAAAAATCGATTCTCAGAGATAGGAAAAACGGAAAGAATATTATTAATTCATTTTAATGCTGTACCGGAAATTTAAAATGAATATATAATCGCTTGTAAACGTTATCTTTTAGAAGAATAAAGCAAACGAACTATCTTATTATAATAAATATCATATCGTAATTACCTTTGATATCACGTGGAGTAACATGTTCTTTAGTCGCTTGTATTTTGCCGATTAATAATTCTAAACGGCTACTGTTCCCTTTGAATAACATCATCCACACACACAATGATATATAATTAAATATTTTCATTCATTATAATAACCAACACGACAATATGAAACCATGTCCCCAATTACGTATTCATTATATCGATCGATTATTGAAATCATTTTCAAACAATGACTGAAATAATCATATAATTATCTTTTTCAAAATAATTACTGATTTTTTTAATAATTTCCGATTAAAGAACACGTTTCAATTTATATAAATTTTGAAGATTTACACAACTCGCACATGACTGGTATTAATTATTTGATTGTAATCGTTTTTAACGAACGTATGAATATGTTGTCGTCAGAAAATGACGATATCATTAGTTGTAAAATAACAACATTAAAACGTCACATGCATTGAAATCACCGTCAAACTGAACCGCAAAAACACAAACGTCAGAAACTATAAGGACGTCAACGTGTAATTATTATAATCGGGTAACGAACCAACAACACACACAATTCGAACAGCGTGTGATGCACACGAAAACAATGTGTTCTTCACTCTGTTGTATGTGTAGTAAATCTGTTGTAACCACAAACCGCGTGGCCAGCCGGCTACTGGCTTCATGCTCAACAGTCATCAATGTTTTTGTGTACGTAAATAGCGAGTCAACACATACATGTGTGTGTGTGTGTGTGTGAGTATGTATAAATGTATCTGTATTACGTACTATTGCATACAAATGGTTATATATATATATAAAATTGAAAATGACCTTAGCCTATTATGTACCTGCATCATTTAGAAAGAATAAGAAATTTTAGTTCTAATTATTAACATTTCATTAAATGTTTACAAACATAATAAAACATAACAAAATAATCATAGATAGATATAAATTGATATAACATCCCTCTATTCAAAATAATAATAATAATAACGTCAACGAATTTGTCAAGTGTAAAATAATAATGCCTAAAAGAATTATTAGATTTTAACAAATAATTAAAATATTAACATATATATTGTCGTATTTGTTGATTTACATTAAAGTGAATAGATTTCCCGATTTGTGTATGTACGTATGTGTGTGTGTGTGTGTGTGTGTGTGTGTGTGTGTGTGTGTGAGTATGTATTTTTGTATGCACGTTACATATGCACGTACATGTAGAAGCTTGCATGCTTACTTACTCTTTAGACTACTCACTGAACCATCTCTGTAGGGAGTAAGAACAGACAGATCACTCCCACCCAGTCAGACACTCCGGGAGATTGAATTATTGTACAATTGTAAAGCATGCTGTGTTCAAAAAAATTCACCATAATATGCCGTACACACACAATTCACATGAAAACTATACATACACACACACGCATATATATATATATATATATATATATATATATATATATATATGATAATAAACTTATGAATCTTAATTTATTAAATATTTTTGAAAAATAAACTCAACGAAAAATATTATTTAGTAGCTCTGTAGAGTGTTCTTTAGTTAGGTTCATTTATGTAAAAACAATTAATTCTTTATTTTATTCGTTAAAAAATATCAAATTAAATTTAATTTTAAAGAGAATCAAACAAGAAATGAATAAAAAAACATATTAGAATATTGCCAGAATAAAGAGTAATTTAACAAAGTTTCCAAAAATACAATTATATAAAATAAACTTACAAAAAATTCAAAATATATTAATTTTCTGTATACATATATATATATATATATATATATATATATATATATATATATATATATATCCAATTCTATATTATACACATTTTACGTTGAAATAAGTTAATTGAAAGATTCTATCTATAAAAGTATATTGGATGAAGATAGGACGTCTTTTTTGCAATGTTTGAGATCTTGTAATATTACTTCTTCCCACGTTCCATATAAAGGCATGCATTGCTCGAGTAGAGTGACTGCTAGTTACAAGTGATCACCGTGGACTTGCGTAGCTAATGCGCACAGAATGTAGATAATAGTGAGTAAGGTGCGTTCTACGAGTTGGGAACAAGTTATACAAATGCATCAGCATAAGAAATCAACAATATAAGAAATCTTACACCATTACATAGACTCGATCAATTTCAACTAACAACGAGTATTCTCGCTTAATTATTTATTTATTTATATTTATAAAAGTATAAACATGTCTCGCATTTCATATTCTCTGATTATGAATGAACATGTTGTAAATTACTTCTAAATCATCATCGTAAAAAGCTTAAAAGAGGAAACGCACGAATAGTTCACAGCTGCTGTCCAATTTTTACACTGAACGAATTTCATAAAACAGGTGTTGTAAAAATATAGAAAAACAAACAAACAATTAGTTTGTATTTAAGGGCCATATATATATATATATATATATATATATATATATATATATATATATATATATATATATATATATATATATATACTGAAATGAGAGATTTTGTTTTGTAAATCTTTATATTTTTCTTTTTTTCTATTTGAAAAATATAAAAAACAATATCTCAGAGTAAATAAATTCGATATTTAAAGAATTTGTTTTTATTCGCTCAAAAAACTCAAGTCATCTACAAGAATCATAGTGTATCGATAAATCACCTGGTGTTGTTTCAATAATGGTCGACGGCATCTTTATAGGCGTATCACATGTCAGAGAAGCGAAAAGCGAATAATCATTAAGTAAAGCATCGTGCGAACGGAACAACTGAACTTGAACGAAACAGGGTGCTGTTTTTCGATACATCGTGATGATATTTTGCTATTTAGACGATGTACAATGTTCAAGTAATGTTAGTAACAACACTTGCTTAAGCACCAATCGATGCGCACGAGAAATAAACGGAACAATTTGTTTCCATTATTCATAACCAATAAGTTACATTTCTCAACAATGACTTCCATTTTTTTTATTCGAATGATGTTTGTAAAAAAATTACAATCCTTTTATATTAATTATTTTCTTTAAACATATATATATATATATATATATATATATATATATATATATATATATATATATATATGCGTGTATGTGCATGTCTGTGTTAATAGATGTGTTTAAAAGAACAACATCCTCAGAAAGGAAACAGCGAACAAGAAAGACATGTTAAGAAGTAAGAAATACTTAGCAACACGGAAGTAAACGTACAAGACAACAAATACTATCGGTGTAGCAGACGAGTAACAATCTCACTAATATAGTCTATTTTTGACTAAATGCACTATACTTGAACGTTTATTTTTGGTTAGCGGTTGCACACATACACACTAGCTAAATCATTTTTGTCATAAGTGATTTCATCTCATCGACTGTACGAGGTAATACTATAAAAATGTTCAATAAACATTTGTTTAACACTTTTTTAAACAAGCTCGGTTAATTTTCATAAAAATGATATTTTATACATACACAAATTTCATTCTAACAATTTAAAAATGTAATAATAAATTCGAGTGTATCGTTTAATTTTTTTCCACATTAAAAGCCCTTAGAGAAAGAGAGAGATATTATATATTAGAGAAAGAGAAAGATATGTGTGGTGAGTAAAATGGTAGAGGGGTGTGAACCACCGACAAGCAGTGATTAAGTCACTAAACACAAGCACAACGGGACGTATTTATATATATGTTACTCATATGTATGTTTAAATATTTATGTATATAATTAACGTATCCTTCCTTGGATTTTTGAAAGTCTGCATTTCACGACTTTATATTCTTTCAATTATAATTACATTTTTAATTAAAATTTATATTTCATCACTGTGACAATTGTTCGTATGAATTACTCTCCCGAGATTGTGATAAATTCTAAAATTTAGTTTTATATTCGTCGCCATACGAAATATTAACATTGAGTGTCATTATAACGTAATATTATTAATTTAAAACTTATTATGTTAGTTAGAATGGCCGTTTATAATTTTTATGCAAAGAATTATGAATTAAATTGAAGAAAGCTTGGTTTTCAAAAGTCACTTTTATGTTTATACATAAATCAAACATTAGAATCAATATTACACACATCCTATATTTCAACAGGCTTCGTTACATTATATAATGAATAATCCACGAACGTACATAAATGCACACACACACACACACACATTCTGTGCATTTAAAATACACGTCATATAGTTGATGGTTTCGAATTGTTTGCGTCCGATAAAGGATAGTGGCGGCAGGATGTGTAGCTGCAGGACATCCGAACGTTGAACGACAGCTCTTTGACAACACAAGAGTTCCGGTCACCGTCACTCATACGACACTAACTAGACTTTTTGTTCAGTTAAGCTATGATAGTACAATTTATTAGCATAAACTATCGCGATCGGAGATATTTCATAAACAGTCGGATAGTCTTAATCTTAATAACGTTCGTTATTATTATTATTTTGAATATTGCTCTCGGATATTCATTTTTCCAAAAAATTTGTTTCAAAAGTAGTCTATTTAAAAATATCGAAACGTAAAATGACCGTATTTAAATGTTGCCTTTATCTTTCGCCTAAAACACTTACAAATTGAAAATATTTAAAGTTTACTTTAAAATATTCGGCACTGAAAAAAGATTTTTTTTTTTTATTCAGAGTAAATACATATTCCCTATTGAAATATATATTTATTTAAGTGAATTAATAACTAATATTATTATTAGACTGTAATTACACACGCACACACACACACACATGCATACATAGACACGTTATTTTAATAAAAAGATAAAAGAAAACTATCAGTTCAATTTCCGAAACAAACTGTCGTATGTTTTACATTTGATTAACGTTCGAATAGGTCGAGTCAAATATTGAGAAATATTCGAATTGCTGACATTATTAAAATTCCATCTAACCAAACGATCCGATCTTGTGCAAACGCTCCGCCAATTCGTTCGTCGCCAACAGAACAGGAAAAACATATAGAGTTAAAAACGGTTGCCATTGCCATTGCCATTGCCACAACTACATCCGTACAGAAGAAGGGTGTACGAAAGGAGCAATAGTATAGTGACGGGAGGTGGAGTTGTGAGGCACATGCATATCATCTTAAAGTTTAATTGAGTCTTGGCGCTCTGGGAGGAAACGACCGAGATTGCTTGGGTATTCCTAAGGGATATCACTCTCTCTCCCCACATGCCACTGGTTGACGTGCTGTTCCGTGCTCGCCTGGCCTATGAACGATGTCGGATGGCAACGAGATGTACGACGGGAAAGGGAGAAGGTGCAGAAAGAAGAAACAGTAGCATGAGGACGTCTCTGCCATAGCTACTACCACCGACAGTGATCAAACAAATTATAAAAGACGGCTCATATCCAAGCAGGTTCGTCCTGTCTCTTGGGACAAACCCCCACCGCATTATCTGACATGCCATTTAGACTAGTGGGTTGTTCGCTTGCTTCTGCTCGCTTGCCTACCGCCTGATACCTGCTGCTTGCCACCCTCCCTGCTGGCTGGCTGGCTGGCTGGTCGCCTGTCTGCCTGTCTGCCTGCTTGCTTACTCGTTCGCTCGTCCGCTCGTTCGATCGTTCTCTCGTTCGTACACATGTTCATACACACATATGTATACGGATTTTTACGCGAGTTCACTCGCTCTGTTATTTGTTTACGTGCTTATTTCTCACATACATCATATTACTATTACTCCTCCTCCTCCTACTACTACTACTACTACTATTATTACTACTACTATCGGCAAACGTTTGTGTTTTTACTAAACATACGTGTACTTGTTATTTATATGAATTACCTGTATACAGATATACAAGTGATTTACAATCGTTTCTTAGTCACTAATATATTTGGCTATACGCTATAAGCATAAATCCATACGTACGGTTGCATAAACATAATTAAAACACATCGATTAAACTACAAATGTTTGTATTGTTTGATGATTACATATGATGCGGTGGTGCGCAATCTTTTACACTCGCGACCCCCATACTCCGTCTGAAATTGTACGCGACTATTGTTGTTACCATCCTATCAGAAGTCATATAAGGATAGTGTACATAATACATTAAAAAACATTTTTTTTTAAATTAAATTAATGTGATGCTTGTGCTTCCACGGAATTCATAAATTCTTTTCGGGATCTAAACGTGACCGGTATTTTGTTTTAATTACAACGAATTTTGAAAAACCAGTTTCACACAAATAAGTCGATGCAAACTGTAATTTCTTTTAGTTCTTTCGATAAAAAAATTATTATCCCAGATGAAAATTTCTCAACATTTTCACGACCCACAAGTTGTGCACCACCGCTGTTCATAACTATAAAGGAAAATATTTAAATATATTTTTCAAAATATTTTTACAATATATATATATAAATACATACATACATACAATTATAGTTTGTTGAAATTAATTGTTTTATAAAATCGATAGGATTTCACTTATTTTGAATTAAAAACGAACAGTGAAACATTTTAGTGAAAAGTAAAAGTAACACCCGTGTGAAAACAAATAACAGCGAGCGAACGAACTAATCATCGTTGATCGATAGTAATAGCCATCGACAAACAATAGTTTCGAAATCGACGAGCGACTTACTAAATACTGAAACTCCGACACAAATATCTAGTGTATTTTCTAATTCCCTATTTGACTATCTGCCTAGTAAAGTCCAATATCCTTTTTTCTCTAATCTGTTGGTGTTTTTGATTGCTTGGGCCGGGTGGCATCGTAGCCCGCTGGGCAAAATAAAGTGACCCCGAATGGCCCTCAGTACGCCCATAACGCTGCTGTTAATACTACCAACCTACAGAATTAACCAAGGGGATACGGTTTCGCGTAATTAGTGTACACTCTGTTAGCAGTCTTTGCACGTATTTATTAGATCTAGCTCGGAATACTCGACGGACACAGCGTTATATATTTTTGTTTATCCATATATATATATATATATATATATATATATATATATATATATATATATATATATATATATATATATATAGTAATAATTGATATTTTTAAAACGAAGAAAATTTATCTAATACCCACATAAAAATATCATATATTATATTATATTTAAAACAACTACATCGAATTAAATATCGACTTGTGTTGTATATTACAAATTTATAATAAAGAACAATTTTAATTCTCGATTCACACGTTCGATACTTTTGAAAAATAACTAAACGAAAACGTAACACGAAATAAACTTAAATCAATGCAATTATGATACAGTTAAATATATATATATATATATATATATTGAAAAAAAATAAGGAAAAATAATTTTATCTCATAATCATCAATGAAAGAAGAAACAATAATCGAAAAAAGGTATATGAAGGAAAAGACAGGAAAGTCACAAGCTACGCTCCTCGTCGTCAAATGGTCGTTTGAGGTCTATAGAGTACACGATATACGCGTTCGTAGGTAAGATACAAACAAATCTAAAGTGCCGTTCAGAGTACTGATTACGATCATCTGAGGAGTCGTTTTAGCACACTGTTCTCACAATACTATGTATTTGATTTGGCTCATGCGGTCGCGGACCATGTCTTCGGAGAGTACCTAAGAAATACACCACCTATAACGACTTTGTCGTAGAGAAATGCCAACCGTGACCACCTCGTAGCCACCCGAACGAATTACCCGACTATCCGACCGCCCATTTAAACATCCGACATCAACGTAGACCGTTTATATACACGAATCATATACAATCGCTCACAAAACTATACCACACTCGTTGATACAACACTCGCTCGTGTAATAGCTGCACCGCCGACAAATGTGTTGTGTCGTATACGATCTCATCGTGATACACCTCTGTTATCTCGTCCTCATCCTGTATATATCGATGCTTTCATTCTTTCTTTATGAAAATACATACACACGTGTCAATAAAAATATTGTTCAATATCCCACACTCACTCTTTCTGTACATATATATATATAGATATATATATATATATATATATATATATATATATATATATACATATTTGTATGTATGCAAGTATACGATTATTTTTAATAAATCGGATAAAGTAAATATGAAACGATCAGAAAATGAGATGAAGCCAATTAATAAATTTATATCACCGACGACAATTATCGAATGCATTCGAACGAAATGACTCTACGTTTCAATTCTACGGATCGATGTATCCCACCGATAAAGAAAAATACAGATTTTAGCGCCAAACTCATTCACACGAAAAAAAATTATATTCTTATTTGTCTTTTTAAAATAATGAAAGAGCCTTAAACAAACAAATATATAAAAGAGAGCCTTGCTAAAAAATATGAAAATTTTTTATATAACATACATACAGTATGTCTTTTATATATATATATATATATATATATATATATATATATATATATATATATATATATATACAACATAACCATTGAATAATTATAATTGCAACGACATCACCTACGAACAAGAAGACTAACTGGCGGCGACAACAAATGGATTGAACGTTGAGCCTTATGAACAGGGGATGTTGTGGTGGCTGTCCATGACAGGACGAGGATGACATGGTGGTAACGGTGAGCAGAACGAAAGGACGGAGAGGTTGGATACGCGTGGGCCAGGGTTATAACAGTGAAGGGTTCACGGTCCCGACGCGGTGCTATGCCGCACCGTCTGGGAGCAATCCAGCCACTGTTCTATTACTGTCTAATTCAATGCATTACGGGTATGCTGTAACTGGTCCCTTGTTGACTATCGCTTCACATGGGTGGTATATTGTCAGTATGTGTGCATGTGTGTGTGTGTGTGTGAGTATGGGTGTGTGTTTACATGTGTCGGATTGTATGGTTGTCTCTTCATACTCTTCTACTAACCGTGTTATTTACTGATATTTGTTTCGTTTCATGTTCGTATTGTACATATTGCTCTTTCCATACACATACACACACACATACACAATATATATATATATATATATATATATATATATCTATATATATATATATATATACGAGGGTCATTTGATAAGTATGGTAAATTTATTTATTGTTCAATTTAATTAATTTAAATATTTTTTTCAATTTACTTTTTCTTACTTTTTTACCATACTTTCAAACCATAAAAGAAAATTCGCTGCGTAAACTGAAGGCTATACCACAAAGCGCATTAACGATTATTAAATAATTTTAACATTTATCAAATAAATTCATTAAATTAAAGGCGATAAAATAAATATCGATGAATAAATAACTTCTTATGTGTTTTATTTCAAAAGTACAGTTAGTTTCCGAACAGAAAGTATATATGAGATATGAGTATTTTTTTTTAAAAAAAAAACAGAACTGCGCATACGTGTTATTGCTAATGTTCCGTTTGTAACAATAAAATTATTGTCATTTTATACACGACAATATTTTTTTGACATAGTCGGTTGCCACCTTTAATTTAATAACAACAAAATTACAAATCGCGACGAGTGGGCAGCAAACGACATGCCACGCGGAAACGAGAACGCAAACTGACGTAATTTTCTGCTAAGTGAAACACGACTTAGAGATAAGGACCTATCCACGCTGATGTTACAGGAACATCCATCAGAGTCAAACAACATTCATGTCTCGTGTGTTTTTTTTTTTTTTTTTGTACCATTTCTACGAAAACATTTAATATACAATATATTTATTTATGGATATCTTTTTTTATCGAAAAAATAAATACACACAAAAATAATCGACATATATACAAACGGGTGCCTGTTTTACATATTTATTTTTATAATTTAACAAACGTACTTTATATATATATTAATCGATTGTTATATTAGTTTTAATTATATAAATAAATAATTAAAATTAATTCAACATAAACAACAATGTAACTTTCTTGTATAGTTGGATAGTATGCTAGTTGTAACTTCTGAAATGTAATTTCTATACTCTAGGATTGTTTACTAAATAACGCGACCTACTCTCAGGTTGATTACCTGGTACCGAAGGTCTTGAATAATTGACAAAATAGGTGATACGTATGCTGTCATATATATGACAGACTATACTACACACTCCAACATCTTGCGGTCGCCAAACCATGAATTCTGCAAATACAAACTTTTTTTCGGCCGTTATCGAAATGGCAAAATTTATAATGTTTAAAGAATTGTATTAATAAATCTTGAAATTATTATTTATACATTAACAAATATATATATATATATATATATATATATATATATATATATATATATATATATACACGTTTAAATTAAAATTGAGTTATTATTTTAGAAAGACTTTTTTATCTACCTACTATCTTTTTATAATAAAAATTATTTAATATATATAATAAAAATTATTATAATAAAAACTATTTCTGAAATACTACAAATGTCAACAATTACTCTAATTGTAATATCAAATCTGTGCATGTGTGCGTAAACAGATAGGATAGATATGTGCGTATATATAAGAAATGGTAATAGTAAATCTTGTATAAGTGGACTGCTATAAAAATGTCATAATCGTAAAGTCATACGCTCGAGCCCTGTAGCAACATCACCTGCGACACGAATACTTGGTGTGATGAATAAATTAATCGACGAGTGCATGCGGAACCACTTGGCGTAGAAGTTGTAAAACGATTCGCAGGGAACCGTACGTTCAATCCCGAATAAACAATAATTACATAGCAATAACATTGTACAGAGATTTGTGTGTGATGTACCGGCTTCAAATCATTTTAAAATGTTCTTTTTTTGTAGTTTAATGTCGTAATCTCCTGATTCTAAAAACGGAATACGATCGATATGATATCAAGAAAATAAACTGTATTATTTGACAATAAGATCTGATCAGAAGAATTGCGAATTTCATTTTCATTTTGTAAATGATTTATAATACGAATTTGTGTAAAAATCAAGTTTAATAAAATATAAAAAGACTAATATTTAAATAAGATATTCTCTATTAGAGCACGACGTTATCAAATCTCAACTATATAATATATATATATATATATATATATATATATATATATATATATATATATATACTTTAACAAAATAATGAACAACGAGTGTTTGTTCAATTATTGTAAAGTCAACGCAGAGGTTAAGTAATTTATTAATAGAAAATAATGGACGATTCTCTTAGACTACTTACTTTATTTAGATCCCATCAGTCAAGTTGAACATATCGTTTGAAGACTGAATTGTTATTCTTTTATGAAAAAAAAATACACCCAATTTTTTTGTATAAATAATTAATAAGATACATTAATATTACTCACGAACAAATTACATAAAAGATCGTAATGCATTGAATTGTAAAAATCATTTTTAAGAATGCGAAATAGTAAGAATTTTGTTTCTAAACTATTAATTTTTCAAACGTCTATTAATTTTTCAAAAATGACGCGTTTGCATAAACCAGTTTTCTGGACAATACGAAATATACATTATTACATTTTCATATACGTCTAGTCAATTTTATTCAAAATATAAATATCGAATGGACACACATATATATATATATATATATATATATATATATATATATATATATATATATATGAATTGCAACAGTACTGATCGGTTGTTAAAATTCACAGACGTGTTAAGTGTAAAATGTTGTAGTGTCCAATTGAATATACCCCTTTGCTTTTCAAAGCTCGTTGATTTAATTGTAACTTTGTGACATGTTGTTTCAAACACTCACATGTCTGCACTCATTAAAGTGTTTTAATTGAAAGACATAAAATATAATTATCATAATTATCTATTATACAAACATGTCATTAGTACAAAAGTATAAAAATCAAATTACACACTGATTATTTTATTAGACTTAGATATTTTTTTTATTGAATAATATTTTATATTGTTTTCAAATGTGCATATACACACATTATGTGTATATATATATATATATATATATATATATATATATATATATATATAATGTATATTGATATTGATATATAATGTATAGCAACGACTCATGTGTAGATCATTTGTCTTGTAACGTATCGATCTCACTTTTATACCTTTATATAATGTAATGACATATAGAAACATCTCACCTCTCTGTTAAAACCAATACATATAGACCTCATTTTATCATTGAGTACAGACACATAGGTGAGTGAATACCCTCTTCAGTCCTGTCATGCATTTTTAATTCCACACCATACGTAACTACTACAAGTCAGCTAGTAACTTTTTGATACCATACCACAACATCGATTCTCTTTCTCTCTTTTGCACACATACATACACAAATGTGTGTGTGTGTGTGTGTATATATATATAAATACCTATTATAAAATTATTCAATATTTGTTTATAAATATACACTATGTTCAAATATTTAACAATAACAGTGAATAATTCATATAAAGGAAATATATTAATTAAACGTGAGTTTAATATCGATGAGAACACTGAAAATGATTTGATATTGCAACTATTGAATTTTTGCACAAATTAACCACTATTTAGCATCATAGATTTTTATAACAACTAATTATTATATTTAGTCAATTAATATAATCAATGCGCACACACCTAGCTCACATATTAATATCAGTTTTACACAATATGTTTCCACCCTGTACTTTTTTAATAAATTCAGTTCTTTCTCAGGCGATTTTAAAAACAATAATAATAATCTAGACAAAAACAAATCTTTGCTAACTATATATATATATATATATATATATATATTTATAAATTGATAAACAACCAAGTAATGTGAATAATTCATCTCTTATTAGTAAAATTATTATCTATAAAAACATTAACGATAAATACACTAATCATAGTAAATATATATATATATATATATATATATATATATATATACAAATTGACGATTACAAAAGTATGAAAAGTTGGTGTACGTTAAAAAAATAAACATATTTTTGAAACGTACAGAAGAAAAAGGAAATCAGTTCATTTTCATTTCTCATTAGCATGAACAAATGAAATATTTTAACAACACGACGATGGTAACCAGAAGAGATGATGACGATGAATTTACAGGTAGCAGAAAGGTAGACTAGGTGAGAGACGAATAGGGACGACGAAAGAGAATGGCTACAAAGTCTGCGCCCGGCGCGCTTTGTCTCATGGGACACGAGGCAACGGCGCTCGTTATACGAGAATTCAAATCCCACTGGCATACGGACATACGAGAAAACGCACTTACCGGAACCGAGGCTATCATTTGTGTCGCTGAACGAAGGTGTCGTGCACTCTTCCGGTCCCGTCGAGGCCAGCGCAGCGGATTCCACCGTTGGCCCTTCCGCGACATCAGAGCCCGTACCCGTTTTTGTCTCTGGCTCTGAAATTATTACTTTTGTTAAGAATAAATAAATCACTACAACCATACAAAACTTGATATCTACTATCTTTCGTTTTCGAAGATAATTATTACTAAATCGATTTCATTATTTTTTATTCGACTAATTATTTTCTCCATTACGCGATATATATATAAATACATGCAACGACATATAAAAAATATAGCACAACAACAAAATGAAATGATGAAATTTATTTATGCGAAATATTAACAATGATTTTTACATATTATTTGAATTGAAATATTTCTATAATAAACACTACGTATTTTTACAATAGCCTTATGGCGACGTAGCATTTAATTTCATTTGACATACGTTTTCTGTCGGGTTAAATTCAACGACTGTACTAGCTAAATCATGATGGATTTTTTTTTTAATTCTAGAATCATTCTTTTACTCTATTTGATCTACATATATATACCTGTAATTTTTTCCATAAGCAGTTTTCACGTTCTGCGATTTTTATTAAAAAAACATACCAGCCACTATTCCACAAAATTATATATATTATCATACGAGAATAAGTTCAGTGCGAAGTAATTGAATTTAAATATTAATTCGATTGTATTGCTCGGATTCAGACTGAAATTATTTTATCACATTTATCTATAGGTAGTCTTTATCGAAGAGAATAAGTCAATAAAATCCTATTATTCAACTAATAGGATTTTATTGACTAACCGATTCGCATATAATACAAACAATCAAAAATAATAATTTCGATTAACATCATTAAACGAAATGTTCAACTCGATTAATTACACTACTCTATACATATCAATAGAAATAAATATAACAATTTTGATTTAATACCGATCAATTGAAATTGTAATCGTAGGCATAAAAATCAAATTAACTATATATATATATATATATATATATATATATATATATATATAAGTTTTATTGAATACACCGAATGTACAATTTTTAAAACGATATTTTTATTTTTATCAGTCAACTACAGCTTTTTTACAGTGTTTAACAAGATATTTGTTATTTATCAATCAGCTACAACAGTGGCTCGAGGAACTCTATATGTTGTCGTTACAATTTCTATATTAGAACTGATGTTGTGGTTACAACATTCATTTCAGAACTGATGTTACAGAGTGTTTTGTGTGATTTGTTTTGAGAACAGATTATGTGTTACATATAACTTATATATATATATATATATATATATATATATATATATATATATATATATATATAACAATTAAAATGTAAGTCATTTTATATTTTCAATATTATTTATCGCTCGCTAGTCGCTCCACATGAAATAGAAATTCAAGTTTCAAACATTTAAAGAATACAATAAATAAAAATCTATTAGATCAAAAACTGATTGTAACAGACATATGAAAAATTTAATCTATAATAGAATAAATATATATATATATAATTTGATGTTTATTCAATAATACTTTTGAAAATTAGAAACCGAATTCAAAATCGATTGAATATTCTCTTAGAATGCAATGTCTTTTATATTAACATTTGTAATTGACTAGTTTTTAATATTAATGACAGTTTACATAATTATTAATATTTGTGTACGTTGTGCATATTAAAACAAATATAAATTTATAAGAAGTTAATGTGACGAGTATATGATTACGACGTAGCACGAATTCGTACCCCGTACAGAGTATATGAACTGGATGATGTTGCTCGAGTGGCGCATATGCTTTCGTTCCGCGCCGGTGTAATACGAAGAATAAATTATTACGAGCCGTCCCAAGGGGCATAAAGAGCCGGGAGAATAGAGAGAACGCTAGCGAGCACCAATTCCCCGGTGTACACTATGCGCATGGCGGCAGAAAATTAACACAATCCCACGGGAAATCTAGCAATCTCTCAAGCGACCACCGTTGCCTCGCTGACACTGCGGCCCCAGGGCCAACGCTTTACTATGCCCCACCTGCGTCCCATCATACTCTCTCTCTCACACACACACATACCCACCCACCCACACACACACACACACACACATGTACATACGTTATACATACACACACACACACACACACACACACACACACACACACACACACACACATATATATATATATATATATATATATATATATATATATATATATATGTATATACATATCCCTGCCGTATTCCTTCCGCGGGCTCCCATTGCCGGTGCCAATCGTCTGGAGACGCAGTGGCGTACGTTATGTACCTGTGCCTTAACGCGTATGTTGATGTTAAGTGGTTTGTTTGTTATATCATAGCGTCCTTTTTTGTCATTGCGGTTCCATTACGTGACGCTATACAGAAACACCGTAGAACGTTATTTTTTTATGGGATTGTACTACAATCAATATTATATACGAACAATTCGTGAAAAAAAATACGTGTCATTCACTCGAACAGGCAACAATGATGAAAAAGCAAAAATAATATACTTAAGTCAGATACTTGTTTCTGTTTGTTTGTTTGTTTTAATTCATATATATATATATATATATATATATATATATATATATATATA
>CP092097.1:55000-117500 GCA_029203775.1 Neoneuromus ignobilis
ATACACGCACATATATATATATATATATATATATATATATATATATATGCGTGTGTGTGTGTGTGTATGAGTGCACGAATACAAGTCTATCATTTAAAATCAGTCTCTAGTTTCCCATAAAAATGAATGTATATGGATATAACAGCAAACAAGCAGGCATTAAAATTTTATACACAAACTTTTAATCTATGCATCTGAAATAATATACTTGACGGAGAAATACCTCAATCAATAATGAGTTTATGAAACGATGAAACAAAATGGAATTGAAATTATGACACCCGATAATCAAAGACAAATTCGAATTGAAAATTATTTTTTCTTATGTATTGATTACAGTAAATGTATAAATGGATATATATATATATATATATATATATATATATATATATATAAATTATTATAAAAAAATATATAAACGAATACTAAAAAGAGCAGAAACAAAACTTGAAAATTTTCTTACCATATAATTGATTGTTCGACGAATTTTCTATCTTAATTGAAGGAATCTCTATAGACACTGTAACATCTACGATCGCACCTATTAAAACAGACATGTGTTAAGAATTTGATAATTCTATTTTATTTTATTTGAAACACATACATGTATGTACGTACGTATGTGTGTGTGTGTTTGTATATATGTATGTATGATATATATATATATATATATATATATATATATATATATATATATATATATAATGAAGAATATATTTCTACAAAATATTTTTTAATTTATTATACAACTAATAACCAAAAATGATAATAATTAATAATTACTATAATTACACGATTATTGTCGAATTATATTCATAACGTATTGTTCACATACACAATATAGCGCACGCTTCTCTCTATTCTAATTTTACCTCAGGCATGAGCGTTGTTTAAAATAGCCTCTATTAACACCGGCGGACTTCGTTCTTATCTTCATTAGTATTGCTTGTGGTCGTTATACTTTTGCCTATAATATTTTAACAATAATCTGTATTTTGACATACATTACGCTATTAGGGTTGGCATGGTCCAAGCAATGCCCTCGAGATTAATATAAACGTGGTTTTAATCTACGTAAAAGAACATACATACACATAATCGGCGGATATATATAGTAACGAATGGCCCCCTAGCCGTTCGCTGGTTTTCGCAGCTGCATATCGGAAAAATATCTGCACGGATTATACGTACGTTGATCGTACTAACGTCACTAACATTTTATATATCTACTTTAACTAAACTTTTCCTGAGCAGATTCATTTAGACAATTTTCTATTTTGAACATTATTTCTTTAATGGAACTTGTCTTTTTCTGTGATCATCAAAGAAACAGCCATAAAAAAGGATATACGTATATATTTATACACATGCAAATATACAATAAACACACACACATACATACATATTTATATATATATGTTTGGGTGGATCGGTTGGTTGATTGGTTGGTATTAAATATAATTAGAGATAATAAAAAATCAAGGAATTGAAAAGGCGTATTCTCCACACAAGTGCATGATGAAGCAAGGACTTTTAAAAGAAACGGATTTGTCGTATAACAAGAATAGATCACCGATGGACAAGAGAAATTATTGACTGGAAACACAGATAAATAAAGAGATCCATGAAGAGACCCTATACCTATGGATAGATGGGGCAGAGATATGATGATGATGATATATATAAATTTTTGAAAAATATTTAAAAACACCACCTACAATGTAGAACGCGTGTACTATTATCCTTATTTAAAAATGTTATCGCGGACGGACCTGTTTGAGTGATGTCCCACGGGAACCGTCGGCAGAGCGGCCAGGAACGACAGCGGGACGCGGGCGCTGGGGTGCTATATTCCCCAGGGAGGCGACCCCGGCCAGACCGGCGCATTGGCTCACGCCATTGCCTCTCTACAACCACCCTATACCGACGTCGCCATTGGCACCAGCCCATAGAATTAAAATAAGTGAGAGATTAGTTGTTTCCAACCACTACACGATTCGACCGACTGTTATCGAACTATCTGTACAGGTGGTACACATCAATTGTTAACGCTGATTAAGGTTCAAAACAAATGATTTTTAACACCGTTTCTATAATTATCTCCGTGTGATTCGTTTCATTTGAACTGTTCGTGCTATATATTTGCATGTATTTCAATCGAATTTTCACACTGGACGATTCGTTATTACACGACCGACTTAATCGAATCAGAATAAGTTCAATCTACTTCCGATTGAAATGCATACATGCGCATAGAAATGTTAAAAAAATCATTCAGTTCTTTAAGTTCTCTGTCAATACATATTTTGTACGTACGTACATCCTCTGCCTGCCTACTGAATACGGATTAGTTCATATTCACGATATTCACTAACGAATTTAATAACATATAGAAGGAGAATGATTTTTATCAGCTAAAAAATTTAAACAAAAACATGCAGTTAATTTTAAATCTGAAAATTTTCAATTTACAATATACATTTATTTCTAAAAATAACATTAACGTAAACAATCGGCATATAAAAAACTGAACTCGAAATTAAATTTAAATAATTGACGTTATTATACAAATATTATATATATATATTTGAACACGTATACATCATACTAGTGATTTCTATATAAATTATCTATTAAAATTTTTATTAAATTATTTACTGGATACATTAAAAAAAATACTTTGGTCAAGCAGCAAGTAAAATTTGAAGACTTATTATTGATTATGATAATGTTTTGGTTACCAGTAGTTGGCAACCGTCCGCTAATATTTAATACGTATCGGTCTAATACAATCAAAGCAAAAACTAAAAGAAACTACGACTGAATACTATCAATTACTCCACTCAAGATTCTGAAACAAACAATTGCGTTAACTTTATACTTATTTTTTTATAGACAAAACTTTCAATTCGATTTTTAATTCACTCCTTGAATAAATGTTGTTGTGTTCCTTTAAATTATTATTATAATTATGAACATAAACGACATGTAAAATATATGATACCTTATAATATATATATATATATATATATATATATATATATATATATATATATATATATATATCTAAGATACATGAAAAATGTCAAGCCAAATAGATGTAATCGTAATGGCAGTACGTTATTGCTTGAAGTATTTATACGTGCATGTTTGTATAGTGTAGTCATCGAAATACATTTGAAACGATAAAACGACGGTATACGCACTATTAGCCTAAAGACAATTCATTTTGAATTGATATGTAATTCAGAACGTTGTGTCGCAAAGTCGACTTAGCTAGGGAGACGGTTGAACGTCCCATGAGAGCACAAAGTTTTCCTGGTCGGCCTGCAATGCAGAGTTCGTTCGGGCGCAGATGACAACATCGTACTTACAAGAAATAAGAGGACGACCGAGAAGTGAAATTACGTTGTTTTCGAAACATTGTCAATTTTATTATTGGATTATGTGACTATCATATAAATTATTTGCAAATAAATGTTCGCAATTTCGAGATACGTTCGTTTTCACAATTTCCGTTTTCACGAATACACAACAAAATCGAAAATGAACTATCATGTTGAGAAAAATCGAATAAACTGACTTTTAATAACATTTTCATAAATTTTTATAACATGTTGACGTTTATATAATTAGATGCAGTCAAATACAATATTTCAAATAACAATTTGATTATATAATAATTAAAAAATGAATTTAATATAATATATATATATTATATTAAATTCATATATATATATATATATATATATATATATATATATATATATATATGTATATGTATGTATGTATGTATGTAAACAAGTCCATTTGTTTAAACACTTTTTTAATAAATTTTCAACAGTTGTTAGTAACAAACGAACGATATTCCATTGATTAAAATTTTCAATGACAATTGTGTATGATTGTAATTTCAATGACAATTTGTGTATGATTGTAAAGTTGTCATTGAATTAAAATAAACGAAAAAAATGAGACATTTCTAAATGTCCACTTCATTCTTTTAACGAACACATTGAACCTCGACTATTTTTAATAATCTTTTAGAGAAGAAAATGTTAAAAAATTAATAATTCGTTGACGGTTTAAGTGACAATTCGTTTAGATACTACGACAGTTTTACTAATACAAATGAATTATTCATCCCGACAACAGATAAGGACTTGAAAAAAAAGTATTCGATAATCATTTATCATTGACTTTATTCACCGGTGTGCATTTATTCTCTACATTATAGGATGTTTTAAATAATGTAGAACTTGTATGATCATCAAATAACTCGAACGGTGTCGGGGTGAGTGATTCATAATTGCATATATCGAAACAACATTACTTCTGCCGGTCCTGGCGTCAAAGTCCATCGGGACACAGCGCCAGAGCGCGGACGGTGGATGAAGGCACGTCCCGTGGGAACGACGCAGGCCCCGGTATCGCCGTAGTGAGGCAATGGCAGCGCTATGTTAGCTAACCAGTCACTCAGTCACTCAGTCAGTCAGTCAACCAACCAACCAACCAGACAACCAACCAACCAACCAACCAACCAGCCAACCAGCCAGCCAGCCAGCAAGGCAGACAAGCAAGCATTGAGCTAAAGTTAAAACTAGCCAGTTGACACTCAAATTGTACTATGTACAAATATGGAACTACCGATTGCTCTAGTACGAGGTTACATTCTATTGTAGTATCTGGATTTGTGACAATCGCGAATACATGAATAAATTGATGAGCTAGAAATGAGACAGTAAGATGTGTTGCCACTGTTTTTCAATCGAGTTAACATAGTAATTGAGAACGATCTGTAAATTAAGAATCATTTCTCATACACGTTTTAGATTAAATGTTGAACAAAACATTTCAAATACACATGTACGTTTCAATAAATCAAACATGTAGTTAAAGAAATGACAATCTTTGAAATTTTGATTTAAACTATTATTTTATTAATTGTTTACGACTTTTTTTAAATAGTTAATTATATTTAATTGTATTTATAGATTATTATACTTCAGTTACAAACATGTTCCTATGAAAACCTACATCTTAACGTTTATACCTAATTAACGTATTTTTATATGAAAAATTATGTATAGAAATAATGTCAAACTACCAATAGTAAACGAAGAAGAATTAATACATCTTTATTTTATTTTATTCTCTCTCTCTCTCTCTCTCTCTATATATATATATATATATATATATATAATCAATATCATCATCGTCATATTCAACTTATATCAACCAAATACTGGGTTAAAGCCTCAATAAATACTACCAGGCGGGTTAATAGGAATTTATTATTCAGGGTTTACTTCTTATATATATACAATATAAAATTATGAAATCTATTTACGAAAACTCAAAAAATTCTATTTGTTTATAATTATAAACACGCTCATGTTTTAAATATACTTATTTATTGAAAAAAATGTCAAAATATTAAATATCCAATAAACATCACTATAATCTCAAAATGTTGACAACAATGGTAAAATAAACAAATTATATTGTTAAGAAATATTTTAAAAATCAATAACAAGATAAATATATTATAATTTAAAAAAAAAAGAATTTTTGATAGGTAATGAAAAAAAATATGAATGAATTAATCAAGAAACTTTAAAAAAATAAAGAAATATTTTTTTGTTCTTATTCAATTAAGAAAAAGTTTCAAACATTTTCAATGAACTTACATGGGCTCGACAAAATGTCATTTTGCGTGGAATTTAATTCGGAGAAAGATTTCTATAAATAATTTCTAATATTAAAATTTAACAATATATTAATTCATTAAAAAATATCATTAACAAAATAACATTATTATTAAAAAAAATTGATTAAAATTTAAAAAAATAAAAATCTTCTCTTGGTTTTTAAAGCACAATGAAAAAAATTTAATTTCATCTTATTATATTTTAACAGTTATCGAAAGTACCTGCTATCTATACAACTAATTTCAATTAAACCATAAGAAAAATGATTATAAAACATATTTAAAAAGAACGAATATAAAAACTAAATATAATTATTTTACTTATTTTTATACACTTACTGCGAGTGTGACTTTTGAAAAATAAAAAATATATTTCAAAACACAACATAATTTCAGTGCTGAATTACAATCGTATTTTCCACAAACTTTAACTATTCTTAACTTCATTATGGAATCACAGAAAACAAACAAAATTTTATTCTTCAGTTATATATATATATATATATATATATATATATATATATATATATATATATATATATATATATATATATTATTGAACGTATTTATTTTATGTTAAACAACATCCACTATTAAGCAAGAGATTCCAAATCTAATTATATCTCTTGTAACTAAAAATGCTTTTTTTTAAAAAAATGTCGTAGAGTTAAAAACATGTACTCACTTTTTAACGATCTCGGATTTGCCTGTTTTCTACGTGACATTGTATCAAACCAACATTATTAACGAAAACAAACAATAACACAAATTTTAAACACAATATATACATATACACACATACATATATATAATATATATATATATATATATATATATATATATATATATATATATATATATATATATATATATATATATATATATATATATATATATATCTGTGTGTGTGTGTGTGTGTGTGTGTGTTTGTGTAAGTGTGCGCGCGCGCATTTATATATAAATATTAAGATACTATTTCAATCACAGCACATTCTTTTTAAATATTCGCAAAATTTTAACGAACTTGAGTTTACACTAAAATGAACACCTATAGAATATATATTAAAAAAAAAATCAGTAACAATTTTAAAAACTAATATGGAAATAAACTAAATTATTCTTATATAGAAATTTTAATAGTTTCTTTTCACGTGTTAATAGAACTGTAAGCCGAAAGAAATATTTGAATTGTTTCGTTTGTTGCTAGGAGTATTTTTTATAATTACTTTTTTCTTAAAATCAAATACAAACTTTTCTACATGTATTGTTATGTACTCGATATTGTACTAGATATTACTAGAAATATTTCCAAATATATATGAAAAACTTTATTTGAAAATCGAAAATTTCTCATATTTTATAACAGAAAATAATCTAGATATTAAACTGATGTGAAAGAAAATAATCAAATTAACATAATAACATTATGATTCGTTAGTAAATAAGTAAATCAAATAGTTACATATAGAACAGGTAAAATTAACAGATAAAGAATCCACGTGATTTTTTAAACATATATAAATAGTAAACACTAAATTTATAAAACAACAGTATCTTTAAAAGTATTTGAAATGTAAGTGTAATATACATTCGATTTTTTAAAACACACACACACACACATCTCAGATTAAACACTGTATTTAATTCACGCGTGATTAGAACGAATACATTGAAATGTCTCAGGCGATCTGACAAAACATCCGTACATTAATAAAAAAACTGACCCCTTAACGCTTTCAATGAAAGTCGTCTGACGACGTTAGTCAGACTCATTGATTTGCACGTGATATTCGTCATTCGTGTTGTGTATGAGATTTGAAGACATGACTTCGACGTCGAAAAATATCACGTGCACGCCGTGTTACTTTACGAGCCGACACACGTCTACTGAACTAAGGGTGAAATTGTTGACTGCATGGACGATGTCTACACACAAAATTAAACCGGATGCGCGCAGAATCAAGTTTTCTTTACCCCGTATCAATGACTGATTGCAGACATAAAACCCCGTTAATCAGTTCAAATGATGTTTTAATATATTTAGAGAGCACTATGACTACTATTATCAACAACGTTCGTGGTACTGAATCATTTGCGTGTAGGAATTAATATGACGTTGCCGCTTTTTTACTCAAATCATATATATTTGATAACATGTAGAAACACGAAACACAAATATATCTTTAACCCAATCCGCCCGACGTGAGGTATTTTTGTACCCCATGATTTCATTAATTATCTTAGTTATATTTTAAAACGTCATATTTAATGGAAAGCTAGGGCCCAAAAAGTCGAATCCTGTTAAGACCGGGGCGTAGAAGGTTAAACGCACATACTCGCACGCACGTTACGCACACGCGTGCGCATATTTACACGTGTTATAAAATAATCAAACACACACACATATATCTATCTATCTATCTATCTATATATATATATATATATATATATATATATATATATATATATATATATATATATCTATATTTATATTATGTGTGTGTGTTATAATTGAAAGAATCGCATTTATCGAATAGAAAAAACACTTTGTTCGAGCTGAAAAAATTGTCATCATTATATAAATAAATAACAAATCAAAACTAACGCACGATATTTTTTAAAATGATAGTATAATAAACTAATCCTATTAAAAAGTGTATATTGTTTAATAATGGATTTAATTCATAGCACAGTAATTATTGTAACTAAATTAGGAAGAATGGAATAGAAACAACGCGCTACAGGCGTAAAGAACGATGGAAAGAAAAAATATAAACTTATATATATATATATATCATTACATCATTAAGCCCATATCAATCCACTTCTGGACGAAAGCCTCAATGAATGCTACCATTCACTGGTATTTGGTCATATTCACCACGCTGACCAGGCGGATTAGTGAAGATTTTTTTATTCGGGGTTTACTCCCTTCTCGACAGTTATTTTTTACAAGATGAGGTTGTCGGCCTTCATACTCAACCCCGAAAATGAGGGACTCTCCGACTGGGATTCGAACGCAATCTCCCGCATGACACGCGGTGATGCAAACTACTGTACTACCCAGTCGGTAATATATATATATATATATATATATATATATATATATATATATATATATATATATATATATATATAGACCAATGTCTTGAATTGCATTTTTAAATTTTTATCCCCAACACCACAATAGTTATAAAGTGTTCAATAATCACTTATTATTCACTTTTTGTTTATAATAGCCAGCTGATGCGCATTTTGATGGCAATACAATCATCATCAGAGCCTTTTTGTTAAAATCTTAAGAAATTATAACAAAAAGTTATTTTGTTACAATATTTTCACTTCAGCAAATATGTCAAAATAAAATATGTGGTTGTGTATACATATGTATTTAAAAAAATCAACTTAATTTTATTTATTGTATATATATATATATATATATATATATATATATATATATATATATATATATATATATATATATATATACAATAAATGGTAACTTTGTATCTACACGATAGGAAAATATATTAAAATTTCGTTTTAACGCTAAAACTAATTATCAGTAAGGTATTAATACCAAGGAAGTATTTTTTGTAACAAATCGATTGGTACAGATATCAAGTGCATCAATATAGCACGAAGTCAAGATGCAGACTTGAAGAAGAAAAAATAATATAAAAAAGATATAATGTCCAATTCGGTTAAAACAATCTGGAAAAAATATGTTGAAATTCATAATACATCCAAGCATTTCGTATTATTCTTAATATAAAGGAAGATATTTAGAAAAGTTTCGAAGAATACATTATGGAATTGTTGACGATAATTCCAAAAATCTGATATTTATAAGTTAATTTCAAAAACTATTATATATATTACATAGCACAAAATTATAGATAGAAGGCAATAGATACATACAATGTACAATGAACACGTTATAAATATTATATATAAAATAGTTGTAACCACATATTCTTGAAAATGAGTGCAATTTAAGATTATTAAACAAACAGAATATTATATATATATATATATATATATATATATATATATATATATATAACAATTTTTGTCAATTTGGGTTTATTTTATAAAATTTTTTATTGTAATTGAATATAAGTGAATTTAATTTATGAATATTTCATTATATATATATATATATATTATATTTACTTAAATATAAACTATTTGAAAACCGCTGATTCTAATTGATTTGTCAATATTATACATTGTAAATTATTATTAATTTTCTTAAATAACACGTACCGATCAAATTAAACAAACTAAGAATCAACTGATTGACATATCAGAAAATGAAAGCAATTATTCAGAGAGTTAATCAAGCCCATGCAACCGGTCTGTATAAAAATTATACAATGTTTGGTTATGTATTTCATTACAACAATAACATGCTTCCAATTTCACATCAATATTAAAGTTCTAAATAATAATTCAATTTTCAGTAAATAAAAAAATAATCAACAAAATTGAAAATGGTTTATGTGTTTTAATAGGAATTGCCGAAAATGACACAGATGAAGATATGAAGTTTGTGTAGGTGTAAATAATAAATTATAAATGCAAACAAAAAATTCAATGATATCGATTGAATTCAAAAATTTGGCATATTTTTCATTTAATAAATAAACACTTAATGTCTAGTACGACATAAGAAACATTTAATTAAAAATAATAATAAACAGAAATGTAAAAGTCGATAAAAATTGATGTTTTTATTTTGACGATTATCAGTGTAATAGTTTAGAAATTATTAATTTCAAATTCAACTTCAATTTATAATATTTTCTATACAAATATATGTATTGATAGAGTAATATACAATTTTACACAAAGGAATCACTCCTATCCCCCTTTGACAAATACATCAAAATTTTCAGAATTAAAAAAATTTTAAATGGGCGTTATTTCCACAATGAGACAAAACCTTGGGCTGATAGTGTGTTAAGTAAAAATTACGAAATGTTAATTGTGAGTCAATTCACATTATGTTATCAGTTCAAAGGCAATAGATTATCATTTCATAAAGCTATGGAACATCAGAAAGCTAAAGACTTTTATAATAAATTCTTACAAGAAATAAGTAAACTTTGTGATAAAGACAACATAAAAGGTATTTGTTATGAAAATTATTTATATTCAAAATGAAAAAAATATATAATTAGTTAGAAAATATTCTTATAATTAAACTAATTTTATATGAATAATTATTTTTAAGGATGCCCGTTTGGAGCAACTTTAGAACTTCACATTGTAAATGATGGTCCGGTTACAGTCGATATAGATACGAAAAGAGAACAAGTTGTAAATTGTTAAAAAATATTTTTTCATAGTTTATAATTAATGATCAATTTGAAAATATTTCATTATCTAGTTACTGTCCTTTCATAAATGCAATTTATTTATTTGAAATATAAAGTATTTAAATAACCAATATATGATTAAAATATAACAATAAAAAATAAATATCCTAGTAATGCATTATTATAAATTTAATTGAAATATCAAAAAACAATATTATATAATTCATTTGTGAATATCATAAAATATATAAAGCTATCATTATTTTATATAATTAGAGTTATAAAAAAATAACCGGAACAAAATTTAATTAATTAACTGAAAACATAATTCATTTTTTAACACTACAATTACACATGTATGTATGTATGTATGTATGTGTGTGTATATACATTTTATATATATATATATATATAACAAATACTGTGTAATAACTTAAGCTTTTGTATAAAGTATGAGTACAATAAAATATATACTGTAACATTCAATATAAGATGACAGTAATATTAAGTATTTCTTATAAACTTTAAAAACAAATATGTATACATGTAATACTCAATTACTTACAAGTTATGAAGTAAATATTTTGTATTTATATTGAATAGATCAATAATTATTTTTTGTTCTGTTGCAATTATTTTTCATTCAATAAATGAATTATTTTGATTTACTTAATTGTATGTAAACTTTTATAATGTACTTTTATAATTTAATACACAACTGAATACTATATTTTAAGTTTTTAAATTGTATTCTCAAGTAAAATAAAAATAATTACAATACTATTTACACTATAATTATCACTATATATTATTGCATCGCCATATATATATAAACTTATATATATGTGTGTGTGTGAAGAAAAACAGGGCAATATATTTATTCATAGAAACTGAATTATTGATAATTTCAACAAATATTTCCAAACACTAGTTTATCTACTTTTATCTAATACACATATTTACACACACACACACACATATATATATATATATATATATATATATATATATATATATAATCTAATCTGTTTAGATATAAATTGAATGAAAACATGACTGATTTCAGTATTACATGATTAATGGTACAAAAGCGATTTTTTCAAAAGCAGAATTGCAAAATGCATCTACTACAATTTTTCATTATATATATCTTATTTATCAGGTATATGTATATAATTTTGTAAATAACAAAGTATATAATTCAATTATTTTATTGAGATGTATAAATTGTAATAAAAGTTATAAATTGTAACAAATTATATAGTTTTTTTTTATAATTTAATGATTTTTATATATATATATATATATATATATATATATATAATCTTCATTTTTTTTATAATATTAAATTACTATTACTGTGTGCTTAATTATTTATAATATGATTTTTGATACATTTTTAGGTTTTGTATTGTGTGCACTTGTCCCAAACTTATTGTAAACAATACACAAGATATGAAAAATATAAAAAATTGTACAAAACATATTGAAATATCTAAAAACATTACATCTCTCAAAAATATAGAATTTCCAAGTCAAATTGAAATACTAGAATTGAGGAATTCATCATTACAACAATTTTCAAAAACAGACATCAATGGTTCTAATTTAAAAAAAATTATTTTAAGAAGTAATCAAACATTTGATTGTTTATTATCTTCTCAAATAACAATAAACGACGATGTTAGTACAACAAGTAATTTTCTTTGTTATTATGAAAATACACCAATTATTTATTGGACTTACATTATATTTAATTTTATTTTTCAAGCTTTTATTATACTGATTATAATCATAAAGTTTAGTTGGAAAAAATAAATACATATTGATGAAATGATAGTATCTGTTCTTTTAAAAAAAATATGATTTTTGTGTGAATAAATTTTATTTTCTGAAAATATATTAAAGCACAAAATTTAATACTTATTTCTTACATAAAAATACATGGAAGTAATTGAAATATTTAAAATATTTGATAAATATATAATTAAAATGTTTAAACATATCCATCAACCGGTAAACAACGCAAATCATCAATTGAGAAGAAAGAAGTACAGAAGACAAAAAAAAAAGAAGAAATCGTTAGAGACTTATTAAAAATATGTGGAAAAGGATATGCTTTTCGTTTGTCTTTATTTCTTCTAATATCTTTCACTTAAAGTTCTTTACTATTCTAATTCTATTATTTTTGTTTTATAGTTCCTAGCATAAATCTTTCAATGTTTTTTCAAGTTGTCTAATATATATATATATATATATATATATATATATATATATATATATATATATATATATATATATATATACACATGTATGTGTGTGTGTATTATGTACATCATCATTATCAGTCTGTTTCTATCTACTGCTGGATGAAGGTCTCTCGCAAAACCTTCCACTATAACAAAGTCAATGTTTTCTCTTCCAGTACATTCTGACGAATTTTCTTATATCCCCATCCTATCTATCCATGGGTTTTTTTCCTAGATATTTTTATATACCTAAATTCCTAATCAATTATTTCTCTTGTCCACTGGTGATCCTCTCTTCTTGCTTTATGATCAGTCCATTTCCATTTCAAACTTCTTACTTGTGCTTTAATGTCTGTAATATATATTTGTATAGTTGTGTGTTATGTATGTATGTGTATATACATACATGTGTGTATATACATATACATATACATATACATATATATATATATATATATATACATATTTGTACATTTCTTGACACACTATCGAATTTGGAAACAATAAATTTTATATACTGTATTTTTAATAATCACTTACAGCTAAATGTTTTACATATACTGCTATAATATATATAGTGAGATCATAACAAATATAATGGCATTTCTGAATAAAATAATGGCATGCATTTATACATACACATAATTTCTTTAAATAAAAAAAAACACATTTTTACTAATAACGACGATCTATTTAATTGTAAATGACCCAAATTAACACTAACCTGTTAAAAGTCATAACCTTTTTTATTTCTGAATTAATTATGCATTTTTCAAAAAAATAAATAAATATAATGTAAAGTAATAAGTTTGTTTGTCAACATAAACATGTTAATCGAAAATATCAACGCGAATATTTTATATAAAATTATAGAATTTTATTAATAAAACAAGTATAAAAATCACTTTTGCTCATATGACATCTACTAATGCAAAATGCATACAGTGGGTGTCACTTAAAATCGTACAGCTAATTTTTTTAAGAAACTTGAACAATTTATTTTATTATTACACATACCTTCAATAAAACAAAATGTTTTATATTTAAATATATGTTAAAATTCAATTTAATGATAAATAATTACAAAAACTAATCCCAAGTTAAAGTTAACTAAAAAGAATTTTCCAAAAAAATGTATAACGCATTTTAAATACATTTATATTTGTCGTAACAAAAATTAATATAATTTTTTATTTGATACTTACGATAAAAGAAATTTTTAATAAAACGATTTTAAATTTAATAAACGATTAAACGATTTATTAAACGATTTTTAATTTTAGATTTAATGTACGATTTTAAATGACACCACTATATATTTGTGTATAAATATATATATATATATATATATATATATATATATATATATATATATATAAATATACACACACATATGCACATATATACATATATGTATATATATATATGAATTGTAACACACACACGCACGTATCGTACGTTTTTATTGTATACGACTGAAGGGCATGCCTACTCATCCGTTCAAAGTACACACTTAATTTTTTTATATAAGTAGGGTATGTAAGATTATGTGTACCCAAATAGATAACATTTCGACAAACGAAATTTAATTCAATGTAAACTTGAAGACGCAATAATGATCGCACAAAATATTTTCAAAGTGGTTATTCTCGGCGCACCAGGTTCTGGTAAAGGGACGATTTCGTCACGAATTGTAAAAAAGTTTCAATTAAATCATATATCGAGTGGCGATAAATTACGACAGCACATTAATAATAAAACAGGTATGACTGTTAACTATGTTCTAGTTTTTTTTTCTTAATAACAATTTGTTTATTTCATAGAAATTGGACAACAAGTCGAACGATATATTAACAATGGACAATTAGTACCTGATGAATTCATAATCAATTTTATTCTAAACGAATTGAAAAGTCTGAGGAGCAGTAGTTGGTTACTCGACGGTAATTGTAATTTTTAATCGTATAATTAATTTTGCATCGATTGTTTATTGAATATCTCGTCAGGATTTCCGCGCACGAAGGTGCAATCCGAAAAACTATGGGAATACGAAAAGGTCAATGTCGTATTGAACTTGAACGTTCCTTTCGACGTCATCGTAGAGAGAGTGAAAAACCGATACGTTCATTTACCGAGCGGTAGAGTGTACAACGTCGGATTCGACGGTCCTAAAATCGCGGTACGAGCGGATCTGTAATTACGTGCACTTCTGTTAAAGTTTTAACTGACGATTTATCCGAACAGGGAAAAGACGACGTCACGGGAGAAGACCTGGTGCAACGAGAAGACGATAGACCGGAATTCGTTAAAAAACGTTTACGGATCTACGAAGAGACGACGACGCCGATTATTGAATTTTATCGTCGACGAGGAATTCTGAGAGAATTCGAAGGAGAGAATTCGGACAAGATTTGGCCGAAAGTCGAAAGATGTCTACGAGAATTTTTCGCTGAAAATGAAAAAGATACCGCACGGGTCTCCAACGTATAATAAATTATTCGATTGACTGCCCGAATTTCGATTTTTATTATGCGATCGACCGATGGGAAAAATACTTTTTTTAAGTAAAACATAAATATGTGGTCGTGTAATAATATAAATATACACACACACACGTGTACGTATATTTAGTTTAAAATCTTGCCATGTATGATATATTTTCTTCATAATTGGAATATCTGTTAGTGAATTGAAAAGTAAATGTGTATTAAATACTATGTGATTACCACTTATAAAAATATTAACATTTGAATTACTTAATATTGATAGTAACTATACATACATGTACTTAAGTATTTTTGGGCAGTTTTATCTAAAATTATAACATTTTATTAATACATTAAAATATATTGTAATCATTGCTTTTGTAACATTTTTTAACGACCATTTTATATTTGAAGTATTGAAAATTATATTAATCTTGTTTTAAACCCTTTTTAAAAAATATAACATCTTGAAATGACATAATTTTTTAAATATATATATATATATATAGCTTTACTATTTTCAATAAATGAGAACTTACCGATTAAAAGCATAACAAAATGTTATAAAATGTGTGGATCGGATCGTAAACAATAACTAAATTTAATGAACACTAGTATCTTAAAAGACCATATTTATTACTACTAAGTGTTTTGTAATAAACTAACAAATATTTGTATAAACCCTGTTTGTTTTTTTAAATTAATAAAAAAAAATATTTGAACAGTTTTTTCATATTCAATGTCTTTCACAATGCCATTAGCAGAATTTCGTGTCGTCGGTATAAATATCGGTACAGGCAAAGCAAAAGGAAAAGATGTTCGTACAGCTGTACTGAAATCTTCAAATCGACTTGATAACAGCGTCGCACATTTATTTATAATGAAATTTCTTACTGTGCTACCAGACGTATTTATATCTAAATAGATCTGTGTAAAATGCTTTATTTCACATTCATCACATTCAATTCTGCAACAAATTACCAACTCATTTCATGCAAACATTAAATATTTATACTCAAAAATAATCTTTTATTAGAACACAATAAAAAAAGAACTATTTCACCTGTTTATAATGCCTCATTCACTTCCTTAATCAACATTATTCTATGAAGCATTTTGCTTAATTCGTTATAGTCTAAACCCCTTTTTGAAAACCAGATAGGGCTATCAATTCTATAATGTCTTTCAGGTAGTAAATATAAGACATAATTATCACACTCCATATCCTTTAAGCTACAAAAATTTAGTTATAAAAATTTTGTATTAAAAAACATTAATGCATTTAATAATGCATGAGCAGAATGAGCTCCTTACTGAAGTCCTAACTGTTTACTTTTCCATAAATATTCCTCTTGGTATACATATAGTAATATGACCTAAAATAAAATTGAATACCTCATCGATTAAAAATTCAGTTGTCATTTGAATTTGAATTCATATACATCAAAATATTCTTAAGGATAATAAGCTGACTGTTGAAGTAAAATTAACTTATTTAAATTGTTTGCTATTTGAAATAATTTTAAAGTGAAATTAAATTATTTAAATTGTGTTTTATTACTTGAAAATAAAATAAAATTAAGAGAAATTAATTTTTAGTTATGAGTAATTTTATTGATTACTGGAATAAGGAGCAAACTATAGCCCTTTAAACATACAAACATTTGTGATTAACAGAAACATTTACAACATCAATATTTTTAAACAGAGCAATTTATTACAAGTAACTTATTAAATAGAATAGTATTTGTACTATATTTTATAAAAAAAAATTATATAAGAAAAGACATTTGCAGTCCTTCATATATAAAAAATATATAATTTTCTAAAAATATGAACTTACAGATCATAGTACATTTTGATTTTGGAAATAATTTCACAGGTATAAGAAATAAGGCAAGACAATTTATTTTTATTAGGGATACACACGCACGCACACATATGCATATGACAAAATGTTACATAAAAAAAATAAAATTTAAAAATTTTATTCAGTAATTTTAACCAAAGTATAAATATACTTAATATAAATATAATGACACTATCGTTTCCATAAGTAATCAATTTTATCGAGTCAAATTTTTAAATCTTGTATTAAATATGTCACTAAAATACATTTATGAACCGTGAATTTAATATAAAAAAAATTGAAAATAAATATTTATTAAAATGAATCGATAAATTTGAATTTAAAAACAATAATGTCAACATTAGCGTTGACTTTACGATAAATTGTGACATCAGTAAACAATATAAGTAAATCAATATAAGTAAACAATTGTTTGTCAGTAGTAATTAAATATAAAATTGTATAAAAAAAATCTAAAATCATTACTTTCATCAAGTATATAATGACAAATAAATAATAGTTTCCTCTGTATTAAAAAATATATGATTTAACATATCAAAAACAATAGATATAATAAAACATTATGCTAAAATGAAGAATTAAATTTTTGGAGCTCATTTTTAAATTATTCAAGTATCTTTATTATTTTATTAAATGAATACATTTGTAATAATTATTAACACACGCCACACACACACACACACATACATTTTTATATAAATACATCCAAGTAATTGACTCATTCAATTTTAAGGAACTTAAAAAGGATAATTTTTTATTATATAGAATAAAGTCCTTATTAACATATGTTTATTTTAAAGATAAACCTGCAGTAATATGTATATTTCAAATAATTGAATATAAATTTTTCTAAATACGAAAATATATATATATATATATATATATATATATATATATATATATATATATATATATATATATACACATACATACAATACTGAATTTACCTATAGGGTTGGGAAACTGAATCCTAGGGCTTCAAAATCTAAGATGCCTCCAGCCAAAGTGTACAGTATTCGTCCACTAGTCACATGAGTGAGAGATTGAAGGTGCTCGAGGGTCTCTCAGGTAGAATAGTTTAGGGCCTTTATTCATCTAAATCCAGCTCTCTCTCTCTCTCTCTCTCTCTCTCTCTCTCTATATATATATATATATATATATATATATATATATATACACATGAGGTCGTTTGATAAGTATGGTACATTTTTTTATTACTTAATTTAATTAATTAATTAATTTTTTTAATTTAGCTTTTCTTACTTTTTTACCATACTTATCAAACGACCATCGTATATATATTAGGTCTACCGGAAAGTTCTGACTGATGTCATCTCAAGTTTCAAAGATGAGTTATTCTACAGAAATGGAATTCACAAATACCATCACTCTGGAAAGGGGTCAATAGTAACGAAGGAAAAATTATATTGTTCAGTAAATATAATAAATATATTGAAAATGCATAATTTTTTCTAATTCAAAAATGGACAGAACTTTTCGGTAGACCTAATAAATATAAATATATATATATACATACATACATACATACACACATATCAATGCTGATGTTAATTATATTTACTTTTTATTTAATATACAAATGTAATTGTACAAACATCTTACTTAATTTGAACAATTTTCAGTTTGCACATATCACTTCAATTTATTTTTAGGAATTGAATGTATCATTCAGAATATGTGTCTACATACGAAAGTGTGTATGTGTATACTGAACACACGTATATTTGTATACGGTGTGTGTGTATGTATATATATATATATATATATATATATATATATATATATATATATTCATACATACGCATATACATAGATGTACACATATACATACACACACACACAGGCATTCATTACAAATATTTATAAAAAAATATTCTAAAAACAATAATCATAACAAAACTGAATGGACTAATGATTTGTAAACTTATAGCTGCTGATGTATTTTTAAATTCAGTTGATGGTGGAGCTGAAATGAACATAGTTATATTTATTTATTTACAAAAAATAAAATAAAAATCAAGAATGTAGTAAATACCTGGACTTGTCCATCCATCTTTTGAATAAATCACTGAATTATTGTATGATTGTAGGGCTGGATTTTTATTTGTTGTTAGACAAGATGCTAAAATATATAAAATATTTACATACTATTATTAAGCATAAGGTTTTTGTTATTATACAATTATAAACTGTATTGTATTTATAACTGAATTGTATATAATTTGATGGTATGAAAAATGTTTCAATATACATATATAAAATACAACACAGCATATCAAATTATCCATCAAACGATTTGTTTTAAACATCTATATAATTAATAAACTCATTTATAATCGCTACCTTTTTTGTATAATTTCATTCCATAAGTTAAAGGATCTACATTTCTTTGACAATTTTGTCCTGCCTCCATAATATGTATTAATGAATATGATATTATTGATCCTACGAAACATTCATACATTCCTGCTGCTAAATCATGTCGTTGAGTATATGTATATAAAAGACCATTTTCTTCCCATTGTCCTAAACATCGGTATTGTCTCTCTGAAATAATTTAAATGTACATAATGGTAATATACACTTATTTATAATTAAACGAACCTTCATATATTTCATTTTCTAAACAGTCGGACACTTCATAGTTCATTTTTTCTTGTGAATCACAATCGGACGATAATTTGGCACAAATGTTTTTTGCATCTGGTACATTACCGGTGTAATCTCCAGTCACAGGACAAGGCGACTGTTGTTCTGTGTTAAGTTCTAAAATAAACATTTAATAAACAAAATATTTTCTTTTCATTTAACTATACTATTTTTCAATTTTTATTACTATTATTACTGATTGGGAAATATTTTTTTAAAAAATAAAACATACTAGCTTGAGTAATCCATGTATCATTGGAAAAGTTGAAACTATCACACAGATCGACACTTTTTCTATCATTTGATTTTGTTCCTATTTGAAATTCTATAACATTAAGACTTCGTCTTTTCAACCATAAACAGCTATATGATTCTTCTTGACTATAAAAGAACAACATTATTAATAAGGATACTCTTTTTGAAATTTTTCCTAAGATTAGAAAACCAAAAAGAAGAAACATCACATCAAATATCAAAAAAATATATAAATACAAAGAAGACAAACTATCGATCGAAGGCCAACAACACAGCTAACAAACAAGCAGTAAAGATATCAAAAAACACTCGTTTGAAGTTTACATCAAACTCGTCTATAATATTTAGAAAAATTGTACAATTACACATTTTGCAATTATAAACTCTCGTATGAACAATTAACTGATATTTATAATTTTCATATTAATAAAGCTTACCATTGAGACCTCGAGAAAATAAAATATTTAATATCTGTTTCATTCTGTGATCTATCTATGGAAATTCCTAAACATTTAATTGTATATGTTTTAAATGACTTGTGATCCTTATACAATATTATATCTTCACTAACAGTTAAATATTGCCAGTTACCAACTAGCCATGGTGGATACCTACAATAAATGAATATTTATAAAACATACATACATATATATATATATATATATTACACCCGGAATATTTCAAAAATTTAAATTTTAATATTCACATAAAAAATAACAATGAACATTTTTTTTTAATTTTATGCAAATGACAAGAAAGTTCTGATTATTGAAAACTCTACTTTTGTTTACTTTCTATTATTTAATTATTGTAATGTTTCATGTTAAAAATATTATACATTTATAAATGAAATGTGTTAAAATATTCTTTTCATTTACTTACTTGCAGGTAGTGGAAGTTTCTTTTGGCCAGTTGGCTTGTTCAATGGGCTTCATTATAAATAATTCATATTTTGGTGTAAAAAACTTTGGATCATATACGCAACGTGCATCATGATTCATATTTAAAACTACTGTCCCATTTTCATATTCATGGTACACCTGTAAAATTACTATGTCTAACGTTACTTTTATATATGAATCGCTACGACTGTAAATAAATATGTAAATAATTATCAATCGTGTATTTTTCGTCTCTCGCATCAAATTGAATTCGTTTGAATGCAACAATTTTTCACGAAAGTTCATAATCTATACATTTTACATTACTTTCAATGTATATCAGTATTATTATTATTATTAATGTAGATTTTTGATAAAAAAATGTATCGTTTACATTAATTGTTTACAGTATTTAATTTTAAGATATGAATGAATATGCATGTGTGGCGGCTATGAACGTAGCTGCGGCGGCCAGAAATTTTGTAACAATTAACAACGGGTGTTGTGTCTTCTTATCAGCAGCGATTATGAGACTCGAATGGTCAGTAATTTATTTGCTGATTCTTACAAATATTATTTGATTTGCAAGTGTAAAAGCATGAGAATTGTGCTATGGTATTCCAGCTGCTCGATCGACAACATCTCACGTACAAGAGCAAAATGGAGAAAACGATTCTCTAAATATGTATATACGAGTACTTTTATTTCGAACTAAGAATTTGAAATAAATTTCAAATGATTCTATACGTTTATTATAAAATTTAAAGTTATTTCTTTCAAATAAATGTCCATATGACGAAAATGACAAATTAATGGGAATAAGATTTTCTGTAGAAATTAATTACACTGACATACCGCACATCGATAAACATCACGTTCTTTATCAGCTACAGCTAAATAATGTTTATTGTCGTTTCCTTTCCAGTGACCAAGACACTTGTATGTTACATCTAAAAATAAATATAATCAGTCTCACAATTTAGTGTACACATGTATATATATATATATATATATATATATATATATATATATGCTAATTATGTAAAATAGATTAAGCTTAATACAATTTCCATTAATAAAATTACAAATTTGAAATTAATACGAACTTTTATCGGGGAATGAACAGAAATTGAACTGTACATTAAGATCTCCTCCGGATGGACAAAAATTTACAATCGATCGATTCTTATCACTACATCCTGATTTATTATTGAATACACTGTATCTGTATTGAAAGGTGTATGAACCATGGAAAGGACAATATTCTGGTTGTATAGCTTGTCCATCGAAATTCCTTTTCCCTGTTAAGAATAATACAATATGTACCTTTCATAACACGTAAATATTCAATAATTTTTTTACACTAACTATTAATATTGATATCATCTTTCATTCATTTATAATTTAATGTTATAAATTATATTACTATTCAAAGCACTACTTACGGAATAAAATAATTCCTGGTCTAGATCTGTTCGATTTATCGATTGACTCTTCTATCGGACAGTTTTCAATCGCAGACTTTTCATCCGTATAACATTTGTTAATATCCTTTTGCCCAATGCCATAAACATGAACAATATACCTTGATCGTAATTTTATATGGATGCAACGTATACAACTTTCATTTCCTGAACTAATATATATATATATATATAACGTTAATAGTTGGATTTTATATACAGTGAGTCAATAAAGAACTCGAACACTCACTAACTTATTCTTTCAGCAGATATTAAATAATAATGTAATGCCTTTTATTACGAAAAAATACATTTTATTAAATCTATTTTTATTATTAATATTAAAATAACAAAATTTATAAACATAAAAATTATAATATTATTACAGCGCGAAAAGTAAGTAAAAAATATTATGATAGTAGTCAAAAATGAACTCAGACACACAAAATTTAATGATATATACTTAATTATTTTATGCTATTAAATATTTTCTTACTAATCCTTTGTTATTTTTAATTACACCTATTTATAATTTTCCCTCATTATGATACTTTATAATCAGTTCTCTCATATCTAAACAAGTTTGTCCACGTTGTCTTCCCATTTTCACCTATTAATACGGAATTTTTCACCTACTGTGGCAGTATACTGTTCAAATTTGTCAGTTGGATAAATTAAATAAATAAAATACGGAAATTTCCCTTTTTAAACCTAAAAGAAATGACGATTTTACCAACTGTCCGAGTTCTTTTTTGGTCACAATTTTAATCTTGTCTTATTTTTTGTATTACAATAGTATTAAAAAATAATAATTTGGTTTTTAACATTATCGTTTTTCAAAAAGGATTAATATAAATTTCTTGAATTTTAACTTTTTTTCAAAAAAAATCAGTTTAACATTATTTAATCTCTGCTGAAAAAATAAGTTAGTAAGTGTCTGAGTTCTTTATTGACTCACTGTAACTACCTTCATATTTTAGAAACACCACCACAGTTTCCAGTCCTAAATACTATTGAGCAATTATGGATTTACATAGAAGAAAATTAAAAAAATATATTTAACATCTAATCCAAATAATTTAAAAGTGCATTAGTTGAAGAATTAAGTAAAATGGAGCCTTTTCGACCGAAACTTAGTAGGGTCTATGTCTAATCGCTCGACACATTTAAACAATAAAAAAGGATTATCAACTAAATATTAATTTAAAGAAATATGTTTGTCAATTTAAAGATATACAATGAATTTATGATATGTTCTATTATAACTGAGACTGATTTAGATTTTTTTCATAATTTTTAATAATAAAAAAGTCGATTTAAATTTAATTGTTTTGTTTTTTAATGTTAACTAATAAATCTTTCAAAAATAAAATTGAAAATTTTACATGTATGAGTTACTATTCTTTAATTGGAATTTTTTTTAGCTTGTTCCATTTTAACTTTGAGTCACTATATACAATATATAAAAGAACCTAGAGTACTTGGATCTTGCATTTTGTATGACTTGCAAATAATTTTAGTTTATCTTAAAATATTTGTACCTTTATTAAAAATTATCAGAACGTACATGATAACATTTGTCTGTAGTACTATCTCAATACTTTCATCAAATAAAAACTATGTAATTATGCATCTTTGGTTAGAAATGTTGAAATAAATTAATATGTACTTTATAATACATATATATATATATATATATATATATATATATACAGATATACACACACACACACACACACACACTCGTATATATATATATATATATATATATATATATATATATATATATATATATATGTATATGTAAAGTAGCACATTAATTAAAATATCGATCAATTTTTTTGCAATAAAACATACTGCATGAATTTCGTTTTTATCGTTTCTGTAAATATAATAATATTATTTTTAATTAACTTACTTTATCATAAGAATAATATTGTTTCCGATACGTTTATGACACAGGCCCCAAATTGGTATTGTGTAGTCGGTTATATTGACCGTACTGTATTCTATATTACTATCAATGTTTTCGTTATATCTAAAAGACTTATCCAAGTCCATTTCAGGAAATCGCTGCATTTTAAATTCACCTTGTAGTTCTTTTGAAAAATAGCATATTGCATTACCTGTAAAAAATGTTGATACACAAACGATAGTAAATATTTAATAAATAAAAACAATTTTTACATATTTTTTTTATATACATGTCTTTTAATTATTTAAGAAATGACCGTGAAAAAAAGAAACGGAATTTAAATACGTTCCTTTAATAGACAAAATAAATTTCGTAAATACGGCTAATGGTCCGTTTGTTAAAGACCGGTGATATAGACCTCTTTATTGAGTTAACGTTCCACATTAGAAACATCGTTCAGTAAATCACAAATACTACTTTCCATCATAACATTGAGACGGAGTGTGCTTTATCGTTAGAAAATACTGTATATTGAATTCTTTCGTTTTCAGATAATGTTAATTCCAAGTATTCTTTCATTGTTAAGAATTTAATTTTTTACGAAATATTCGCCATTGCCAATTTTATTTTATTTATTTATTTTTAATAAGAACACAACAAAATATTATATAATATAATTATAATAATGTAAGAGTGGCATAGTAAGTATGTATATTGCAACTCTCTTAAAAAATACAACTATTAATGAAAAATATTTAGTTCCTGTGATTTTTATGTATACCATTTATTCACATGATACACAACTACAAGAACTAATTCAAACTATTAATATTTATATGGCTGGTTTGTGGCAACAATGAGTTGAGTATAACGGAAATTTTACATAGATCTCGTCTCCTATGCCATTAATAGATTAATTTATCTTATTTCAGCAAGCTACTGAAATTAAATAGCTTATTTACCATATCGTTTTTACTAAGGATACACTATTTAACAGAACGTAAATATGTCAAATATGATAACACATACAATCTTGGCTGCATTAAATGATAAATGAATGATAAGATATTTTTAACCTATTCTCTCGTAAGTAATATAATAACTCACAATGGCTGTCAGAAGAAAATATGAGCTCAACATATTAAACAAAATAGAACATCATAACTAATATATATATATATATATATATATATATATATATATATATATATATATATATATATATATTAAAAAGAAAAGAAATATTTTAAAAATTAAATATTTATAATTGTGTCAGTAAATTAATCGTTTTTTTTTAAAAATAATCATTATATTCATACATACACATATATATATACATACCTATTATGTATAAAATTTTAGAGTGGAACTGATCTTGAAATAAAATAAATATAATTAAACTTGAGTAGCAACACTGCTCCGTTGTACCAAAAGTTCCAAATTTATTTTTAATAGTGTATGTGCGTATATATATATATATATATATATATATATATATATATATATATATATATATATCAATTACAATGATGTAAGCATTTGTATTATATTTCATTCTTCATCCCAGAGTCCATGTTAGGTAAAACTACTTCCCACGTAAACTGCATTTTTTGTGTCCATATTTTGGAATTTATACAACTAACATTTCTCACACTTCATCATACATCCAAAATCATACTTGGTCTTTCAATAATTAACGATATAAATGCGAACATATACGAGTAATTACTTGTATGTGCGTATATATATATATATATATATATATATATATATATATATATATATATATATATTTATACGCACACTACATATGTACTACATATGAATGAATATAAATATACATTAATAAAATTAAAGTTAATTAAGTGAAAATGAGTAAAATTAATAATGCACTTATATCTATTTTCAAATAAATTACACACATACAAACATACACATATGTATGTACATAAAGGAAAAGATTCGTTGATAGCTTGGACAGACATAAGAAAATTCGTAAGAATAAAGGAAAGGAAAATTTTGCGAGAGTTCTTCATAAAATAATGAACAAAAAGAAGCTGCTGCTGTTGCTGATTATATATATGCTTTCAATTATTGTTTTATTAGAAATAATAATTTTCCAACAGATACGATTTGTTCAAATTGTTTTTAAAAATATTAAAATAAACATGTCCACTAATTATATTGTTTATAAATAAAAGTTCTTCTACACTGTCGAACAGTCCATCAATATTTAACAAATATTAAATGTTAATATTTATCCAGCAAACGTGTACATATATTCAACTGATGATTATTTAAGGGGAAGAATTGGCGTTGAACAAGTACGAAATTAATAGTAATGCAATGTTCAGAAATAAAATACAGAATTAAAATGGAAAAAATCAAAATCGAATCAATGATCAGATATCTTTACTTGTATTAAAATTTTAATACAAGAGGATTATAATGAATACCGTGAATTGCAATTAACGAATAAATCACGTTTGATCTATGTATGTACATACATATTATACTAATTTAAATAATTCATGAATATTCTCTAAATTATTTAATCACACATTCAATGCGCATACATTTTAAATAAACAATTGTATTAAATAATTATTATTGTGAACATTATCATCGAGGAATACGATATGCAAAAATACTAACTGTATAATATCATACATACCTATGTATGTATGTATTATGTGTTATGTATGTACGTATAGTATTTAGTCGAATGTAAATCATGCATTAATATGTTACGATACACGACGGTGCATTCTAATATATAAATTAAAGACACGTAATTTTGTTTATCTTTTATCTTAACTGGATTATAATGTATTCTCGACTACAGTAACCGGAAATGTTATTTCTACAATCATTAATTTGTGATCGAATTTAATCATATTTTATTATTTGGAAATGAATTACTTTACACGTTCATTCATTAATGACACAAAAACAAGGTAAAATCACTATCTCAAACGAAGATTTTTTAACATTACTGTAATGTTTTTTTTATAATTAAAATGTCAAAATTTCATACATACATACATAAATATATATATATATAATATCTAACTGAAATTCCATAAATCGTTATTGACATCTAATTATTATGGAATGGAATTTGTTGACGGTAATTTTTATTAAACTTTTTTACAAGAAACATAATCTTAACTGTCGTAAATTGAACATAATAAATATTAACCACATATTGTAACACTATGTCGTATGTTGTACGTGAGCGCAGACAATTTCTTACTGACTTTCATCGAAATATTTCTAATTATGATACAAATTACAAATACTCGAGGATCAATATAAAAGAAAGAAAAAAAAACAAACGTTTATAAAGTCATTGCGCAATGTAACAGAAGATTTAGCACAAGAACTTGATGCAAACAATTGCGTTGTGCTTAAGAGCATAACGTGGCGGCCAGTGACATTATACAGCCAACGGACCATAACATTCCACCATGTAGTATGTACGTATATTTTCTTCTAATTCCATTGTTACTTGTGTCAGATTTTACTGTTGCCTACTTTTTAATGAATTCTTATTCTTGTCATTTTAACATTTATTCAATACCCTTTATTCAAGATATATATGCACACATTTTATTCCATAATTTTTTTTAAATAATTCAAGGTATATACGAGTAGCTAAAGATATGATATATTAAAAAAAAGTATAATCTGCATATTAAAAATTTGAAATTATTTTTTTCTATAAATAAATAAAAGTGAAAACTATAATTAATTGTTATAGAAGTAATAAATAATATTTTTCAATACAATAAAACAATTCAATTAAAAGAATTAAAGAAAAAATGTACAGAGTATTAATATTTATTAATTAATTGTAGTATCTAAGGATAAAGTGAATAATATATAACTAATAATAATTAATGTAGCCAGTCACGTTTACAAAACCATGAAATTTTATACATAATTAGATAAAGCAACATACATTTTCAATATTCTTGAAAATAATAAATCACTCGTGTAATTTAAATATACATTTTTAATATAATTGTAATTAAGTATAAAATAAAATGAAAATAATTTGAATTAATATAAATTATAATAAAGCACACAACAGTATTAATTAAGAACCAAACATTATATATATATATATATATATATATATATATATATATATATATATATATATATATTGATAGATAAATGTCATTATTGCTTTGTAAACATAATTCAATAGATAATGTAATACATGTCTTGGGGAACTTAGTCAAGTTTTTCAATAAAAAATAATCACACATCTAAAAATAATAAAAATGAACAGTCCGACGTCTATGGAACAACGAATAATTAAATAATTAACTAATTGAAATATATATTCTTTTTTTTAAAAAAAAAAAAAACTGTTATATTTAATATGAACTTTAAATAATAAGGAGTTGTGCCATGGCCCACAAAATACTGTACACAACTCTAGTCAGGCAACAATGAATTAATGAAGAGACTGTGTACTCATAATATATGACTACCTTTTAATTATGTTAGTATTTAAAACAACATTATTACTTTTTTAATTGGTAGGGACATTTAAGGTTTACTGTTGTATTTTAATTAGTGAAAAATTTTTACGGAGGACAATTATCCTCATTATTTCACTGTAGCTGATACGAATTAATGAACGTGAAACAGTTTTTCAATAATAATTTAAAAGACTTATGTATTTACCTACAACAATGATTTATATAATTAACACGTATGCAATTTACAAAACACACACACACACATACATATACATACAAACACATATCATGTATGTGTGTGTGTATATATTCATGTACAATATGTTCATATATGCATATTACTCATGTGTTTTTCAACGGTTTCTTAAAGCATCCTTTCGTAAAATAATGTTCACTATTCGCCTCAGTGAATCAACATTAAATATCCGCAATAATTTTTTTTCTAAGAGTTTTAACACACACGACTACATTTTGTAGGAAATTTTAAAGTCGTATATAATGTTTATAGTAATGAAACAGTATTGTTCGGTTATAATTTTTTAAATGCAGTTCAAGACCTTATGATTACTTTCTTATTTTAAATATTTTATTAAGTAATTAGAACACTTTATATATATATATATATATATATATATATATATATATATATAAACACATATATCATACATACGCACGTATATAAATATTATTTTTTGAAAGTGTGTACGTCTATACACGTTAACACATGTAAAAATGTTAATATTTGATTTACGCTCTGTTAATTTTATAATATTCAAAATTAACGATGTTAAAGTGTATCAGTAACAAATAATAATATCTTATTTTTTCGTTTTTAGTTAGATGTTAAATAAGGTTTCTTAAAATAAAATCAAAACAAATAATAGAAAGACAAGAATACATACATATATATGAGAATGTGTGTTTTAAATATTGTAAAAACAAATATCTATAAAAATTCATTTCACTATTAAAAATAAATAATAAATTATATAATTTATTATTCATAACTACAATAATTTAAACACTGATTCAACTGTATAGAACTGTATATTGTATATATTTTTGTACAAAAATATATAAATGTGTAAAAATTGTTCAAAGAAATATTGATACATTTTTAGTACTAACATTGTTCTTTCAATGTCAAGACAACAGAGAAAAATAAAATATAACAGAAATATTGCTAAACGTTTTAGTCGAACATGAATAAAATAGTTTAAAATAAAACATAATATATTGATGTATTGATTTTATTTATTTTTGTCATTTAACCACTATAAATATCTATATTATAACATTGTTTTGATAACGTCATGATGATCGTTATTAAGACTCAAATCAACGAATAAAAGGAATAAATATGTTTGGAAGATAGATAATGATAAAAAAGTACACTAATAATAAACGATGTAATAGTAAATTTTTAAAAAAAATATTAATATACCGATAATTTTGCGTAATTCATAATATTTCGTCGACTTAGAATAAAAATGCGGTAGAAATGTCTATGATACTATTGAACTCGATATCAAAGACATCCAGACAACTAGCTAAAAGTAGAATAACTTATATACGTATGTGCGTAATCTCAGGATGAAATGAGTGTGACGTACACAACCTGGTATGAAAACTTTATAAATGTTCAAAAATACAAATGCGAGGTTGGAGTCTCAATATACGTGCGGTGTGTGTATTCATATACACATATATATTCACACGCATATATATATATATATATATATATATATATATATATATATATATATATATATATATATATATATATATATATATATATATATATATATATATATATATATATATATATATATATATATATATATATATATATATTTGTAGGTATATACACAGAACAAAGGAATTTAAAAATGAACTAATGGAATTTAAATTGATTTCTTATATGTATATCGTATGTAAATTATTACATTTTTTAATTAAATTTTAATTATATACTACTTATTAACATTGAAAAAGTTACTGATTATAAATACACATTTTTTAATATATATATATACAACCTTCTAATCAAAAATTACATCTTTTTTAATGAAATCAAACAGTATTTGAAATTTGCTTTTATTAATTAATTGATTTATTAGAGATGAATAATGATCTATAAACCATAGGAGAATAGAAAAAAATCTAATCCTATTGTTACAAGTAAAGCATACGTTCGTACAATGCATAAATAAAAAATAAATACTGACTCCTCTTATTTATTGCATTTACATTATTATACATTGAAACTAGAATAAATACTTGTATCAAGAAAAATTAACATCTTAAATTCGTGCGCAATATTATGTTTAAAATTATTCATCCGTTAATTAATTATTGAAAAAAGTAAATATCAAGTGAATTGTAATGGATACATATAAATAAATAGTTTCATTATGGCATTCGTATGTTATATCGTGTTCCTGACTTTATTTTTATGGTTAATTACTGTTATTTGTTTCACTGTCAATATGCATACATATATAAATAAGAGATATCAAGTGGTGGTCAAATTTTCTATGAATTGTACTTCGGTATTTTGCTTTTGTATATAAATTCATAAAATATGAATTATATTCAATATTATACAATTTAATTAAAATTCGTAATCAATTTATGGTTACATAAATGTTCATGTTGTAAGTTTTATGTATTTGTTTTGCAAAAAGGAAAAAAAACAGTGTGGGTTATGTGCTTAATTATAAATTTATTTATACTTTTCATTAAAGAATTTTTTCAAAGGAATTGCATGTTACACGAACCAATGATTCTATGTATTTTCATTACATATGTAGATACGTTCTTGTTAAGAAAGACATTTATTATTTACTCAGTACAGGTTTACATATCTGTATTTATTGAAATTTGTTAATAAAACATAAAATAACTGCTCACTATACATAAAACAATAAATAAAAACTGAGAGACATTATATATATATATATATATATATATATATATATATATATATATATATATATATATATATAAACACATTGTTAAGGTAAACAGTCTAAAAAATTATACACTATGACGACATTCGTATAATAGGTTTATGGATCTTTTTTTTACTAACTTATTTGAAAATATTGTCGAAATTAAAATTGACTACGTTTGAGTTAATAATTTCAATGTAACTCGAACATTTTCGGTTTGTCATTCGACAATTAACGAAAATATAAAATAACCATGACAGTAATTTCGTTTAATGACATTATTTTTATATCGTTTAACTCATATATATGCACACACACACATATATACATACACAAAACGTTTCTTTTCTTCAATATATTATTTGTTTTCATTAATTAATTTTATATTTATTAATAAACAATAAATATCTTTTAAATTTTATTTTTTATTTAAACCCTTTTTGTGACACCAAATTGAATGGGATCCGAATACCTTTATAATCGACTATTTATGTATATATATATATATATATATATATATATATATATATATATATATACATAATTATTAATTAAGAAGAACTCAGGTATATACAAAAGCGCATGAAGAGACTAGTTGATAAACGAGAGAAAATTCATCGGAATGAACTGGAAGAGAAAGGCATTGTATGGGTTAAAGTGAAAAGTTTTGGGAAAGATAATGATGATGAATGTATATGTTCATATATTATAATAATGTGCTTAATTTAATGAATCATTTCTAATATAATCCATTTTTAATTGTATTAATAAAAGTATGATTGTCAGGTTGATTACATTCACGATTATAAAAATTGTACACACAAGAAAACATACAGAGAAATAAACAATAATATGCGAGAGCTAGAGTGATAACAATAAAACGAATAGTCATTCAAGGATATAAACATTAGTGTGAGAGCAAAAGAAAAAGTACCAATAAAATATTGTAATGCGCTGTATCACTGCAACTCAATGATATTCGTCACGCCGCATTCCTATCTTTCTAATTACGAAATGAATTGAATCGTTTCTTGAACATCTAGAATGTATCAATACGATAAATGTATGTATGTACACTTACAGAGTAGTTACTTCTTTACAATGAGACACATATATACATATTAATGTTATTTAATTTAAATTAATGAATATTGTAGAAAGATTGCAAAATTACAAAATTACACATTTACAAAGGTTTCGTAGGGTTTGTGATGATAGATTGTATTATATTTGTCGAATGTTACTAAACTTGACGGTCTACGTATAACTGGGCGGAATTCGAAAGGTGTAAGAGGTATAGGTAACAAAGAACAGACAGTGCCTGAAGCGAATACCTCACTGCTCATGGCCAACGCTACCGTATAGGTAGGTCAGCCCACGGGAATACTCACTAATTAAGCGCCATACGGATTTCAATACTGGCATCAAATAATTTTTATTAATATGTGTGTGTGTGTGTGTGTGTGTGTGTGTTGCACGTCAGCTGTTCACTTCGTGAGAATCTGCATCAATTGTATACTAATTAACAGACGTGAATGTATCACACAAAAATAAAAACCGATTAAATTTTAACAATACTATAATAATATATTTTAAATTGTTGTATATGATATATATATATATATATATAATAAAATTATGGAAATAAAAATGGCAATATTTATTTCCTTAAATAACCACTGATATAGATATATAGATGGTATGTAAACGAAACTGACATACATGCCACACTATACGAATATTATTTAATAAATAGAATCAAATATAAATAGTTCCACGTTCGAAAAGACAGTGTATGCATACAAGATATTAACGAACACTTTGATGGATGAAGGTGCGGCCTGAGCCTACGGGTATACAAAACGCATTGTTGAATCTTAAGTATTTGTATTCTTCCATAAAGATATTGCAGCAAACATTCACGTTTGGAGATAATTAGATAACAGAGATAAAATAAATATAATTGTATACGATCACTATTTGTATATTATTTCTTTCGCTCTTGTTTAAAACGAATGGACGTTTATTGAAATATCGGATTTTTAAGCTAGTTTTTTCCATTCTTAACTATTTGACTCATGATGATTTATGTTCTATAGAAAAATTATCAGCTTTGAATAACTAATTTCATTGTCAATTACTTTGAGATAGTGTCAAGAATTCATTGTTTCTACAAAGTTCTCATACACACACACGTGAATATATATATATATATATATATATATATATATATATATATATATATATATATGTGTGTGTGTGTGTGTGTGTGTGTGTATATGTATGTGTATACATAACATATAAAAAAATAACTGTACACATATATTTTTTCCTGCAGATTAATAATAAAAAATAATTTAAGATTTCAAACAAATATAAAGAAATTATGCAAGTACACTGTAATTACTCAACGCGAATACCTTAAAAAATAATTCTGACAGTACAATAACGTGAGTCATATAATTACATTAAAACATATTGTTTTATTTATTTATTTTTTATTTTAATGAACATTTTAAACAGTTATAAATTCATACACATACTTAAATAAGTGTGAACATCAATGTATGTGTGTGTGTGTGTATGAGTGAGTGTGTGAGTGAGTGTGTGTGTGTGTGAGAGAGAGAGAGAGAAAGAAACAACACAAATCAGTACATTTATATCAAGTTCATTTAATAAAAAAACAAGTTATTTATAATATCACCTTAGTAGTGTTATAAATTATTTAAGTATTTCACAATGAAATAGGCGTAAAACACATTCAAAATCGAGACAAATTCGTACCGAAGTATTTTTTTTACTTTTTTAAAATACAAAATAATAATAATAAAATAATCATTAATATATATGTACTATTACAGAACGTATTACTACTTTCTATACATTTACGCGCCATCGTCAAGTAAAATTAGAATTATTATTTATAAATATATATAGTATTAGAACTTTAAACGTTATTTGTAAAGTGTCTATCAGAATAGACTTCTCTATATTTAGTTACGAAATAATAAATTTGGATCGCATTTAACAAGTAACGGAAGTGATTATACCAAATTAATTAAATCTAAAATGTATCTGATACAATGACGTAAATATACACTTGGCAAATTTCGGACCTATTTACATTGCAATATTATCCGAAATATGAATGAGTCATGAGCAGGTAAAACTATGTTTCACGTGTAAATATGTGATTTCGGTTTATTTTATTTTATACAACAGTTTTGAATGTAAGACGTATTCTTAGTGAATTCCATTTGTAAAAAAATCCTCTTCCTTTTTGTTATATGAACAATAATAAACAAATAAAATTAATTAAAGTTTTGCATTTGAATAGTAAATCTTAATATACAATATGTACATTTTCACAAAGAATAATAATTTCTAAAAGCACGTACACTTAACTACATAATAATTTATTTTCAAGTCAACTCAATCATTACTTAAAGAATCATACGCACAATGCAAATCAAACTATATATATATATATATATATATATATATATATATATATATATATAAGAAAAATCGAAATTACCATTATCCGACTAAGCCTAAAACAGCGTTAAATAAAACCCTATTTAATAATTCTATTACCATAGAAACAAATCAAAATAGAGTTAAAAATCTTTGATACAATTTTTATATAAAGAGAGCTGATTTTTCTTTTCGATTGTACATATACTAAAGTACAAATAAATATAATTATACGATTACTACATTATCATCAAAAAAGATCGAGAAGACTAAAACCTCTGGTATGTTTTACAGACGAGTTGCCTCAAGCGACAAGGTCATTCGTGAAATTAGCATCATATTCAATGGTCTGCAGAGGGATCCGACATACTGTGAATGTATCCTGTGGAGTTATAGTAGACTGTTATTTTATGTAACATTCACAATTAAATCATCTTTATATACATATATTTCAGAATCATATGTACGAAGTTTAATCAAAAAATAACGCCAGTCGCCAAGTCATAAAAAACTATCAATAAAAAAATATTTTTCAAATTAAAATAATCTCTATATTCCAAAATGATCCTTAGCAGCAGTAGTTACATACTGCTATCAATAGATGAAAAGACAAACGAGAGAATTACAAATAAAAACGAGTTATGAGCGTTATAACAGAAGTGAAAAGTTCAAAAGAGTTAAATAAAAGTTTAAAATAGAAATGAATCAGTCATATGGCGAAAAAGAAGACACCGACGGACAAGAGGAATTATTGAATGAGAAGCCAAAGATTTCAAGAAGTCTAAAAAGAGAACAATTGGATAGATGGGATGGATATGTAAAAAAAATCGTAGGTGGGAATGAAAGAGAAGCATTAGATTATTGGAAATGTAACAATTTGGAAGAGGCTTTTAGCCAAAAGTGGATAAAGAAGAGACTAATGATGATAATGATGATTATTTCAAACATATATATATATATATATATATATATATATATATATATATATATATAAGAGAGATATAACAGTAATGACAAGAAATAAAAATAGTAAAGCAGATTATTCAAATAAAGTATCAATATAAAAAAACTAGCTTTATATAAAAACGTAAAGTATTTATATATTTAAAAAATGACACTTATTATTCTTAAATATTTTACTCGTTTTAAATGAAACATATATAAAATTATTTATTGCATTATTTAATACTATTATTAAATCCAATTTGTATATGCAGATTGAACAGTATTACTAAACGAGTTATTTTTTTAACTTTCATAGTGTAATCGGTGTTATTTACACACGAAATTGTTTTATATATATATATATATATATATATATATATATATATATATATATATATATATACATGTGTGTTCACTTATATATATAAATGCATTTTTTGTTATAATTTTAATTTTTTATACAAGTATTCGGGCATTTATCTCGAGGTGAATCTCCTGCTATGTAATGCTCATATATTTATTTCTCTTTTCCGTTTGAACTTGTTGAAATAAAAGTATCTTCTATACTATTTTAGTAACACAGCCAGACAGGAAGAGATGGACAAACTTAAATATTTATGTCCGTATGTGTATGTATATAATGTTATAGTCTATTAAAATGTATGTGTGTTTTCAGAAATAAACCAGAACACATTCTTTATTTTGATCAAATTGTTTTGCCTCTAAGATTCATTTCAAATATCAACATCATATTCCAATCTTATCAATGATTTCATTCAAAATGTAACATTATATCTAATGAGTCAATTATATATATTTTTTAATTTTATCAGCACCTATTATACACACACACACACACACACACACATATATATATATATATATATATATATATATATATATATATATATATATATACAAATGAATTTTAAAGTCATATCATCACAACTGTTATATTTAAAGGCGGAAATCTTCGTAAATTTATAACCAAACAGGTATATGGTTTCAATACAGAATAAATCGTTAACATAACAGAAAAAAATAAACTCCACCCCTATTTCCGGACATTTTCCTATATTTAAATCAAGCCGAGCATGGGCAAAGACCTTTAGCAGATATTGTACGAAATATGGGGGGAAATAATCACATCTTGTCTGTACGAACTGTACAATGCTCATTCAAACGATGTGGGTTATATTTGAAAATTAACTTACATTGTTGTAATAACAATACAGTAGTAAAGATGATCAGCATTTTAACAAATAAAACAAACACATATATTTAACGAAAAAAAAAATTACAATGTTGTTCGTTGAATATTTTAACAAAAATATTATATTCACATAAATTTTCCAGCGGACAGTATTGTACTATTATATCCGTAAATTAATAAAAATGAAAATATTTTTAATAAAGATGTATAAAAATATTTAAAATCTGGAGAGATTAGTCGAATATCAATATTTATATTATGTTTTTACGATATAAACACACACATATATATATATTCATGACAACAATAGTAATTCGTTCCTTTTTTTCAATTCAAATCTAATATTAAAAATATATTAAAATGATAATGCTTTTTAAATATGATATCGAAATGTATTTAATTTATTTATGTTATTTTAATTTTTAATTGATAAACACACAAAATCAATTAAACACAACAATTAAATATATATATACATATTATATATATATATAAATGTATATGGAAACTTGGGACGAGAAACATAACACTACACTCCAAGTGCAAAGACAAAGTCTGACTAAATGGAACACGATGTATTCCGAACATTTTGTATACACTTGTTCATATAATAAAAAGTGGGGATTCGGTTCACTTAGTGAATGAAGTTTTTACCTGTAAATACCAAACATATATATATATATATATATATATATATATATATATATATATATATCCAATAAAGTGAGATATACTTATATAACATAGAGTTTTTTTATTTGCATCTTTTACTTTTTTGTATTTCTCTAATATTTATTTAAATAGATAAGTCAAGTTGTATACAAGATTCGAGTCGTACCTGTTTAAACGAAAACGTATTCTTAGATATCACATGTATTTTTTTTATACAGTATATATCTTTAATATTCAATTTTTAATATCCACACAATTTTTTCAAACTATTATGAACAAATTTAAAACTGTAGCAAAAATTGTAGACAATGAAAAATTACAGTCATATTACAACTATATAAGTGAGATAAGTTGTGATCATCTGTACGATGACGATTCTCATCGAAGCATCCTGAACGGATTATTAAAATATTTTATGGAATAGAACAGAGATAGATAAGATTTAATTCACACGATGATATCACACGATGTTATAAGAAAAAAAAACATTTTTAATTTTTAAATCATTAGCAATTTTAAATGTGTACTTTGAAATTTAATTTATAAGAAAAAATAAATGTTATTGGAATATACTTACAAAATATTTTTCATTGTTGAATTATTATTGTAAAATTTTCATTTAATAAAAATTATACATCTTTTACACATTTTGAAATTTCTGATTATAGTTAAGAATCTCTATTTTACGTTTTTTTAATAATAATGTTACGTTTATTTAATTTATGAACAAAATTTACTGTAAAAATTAATTTCGTCGTTAATTAAGGTCAACTCGTACGGCTTAAGTGAATTTTCGAATATAATGTCTTTTGAAAGTGGCGATAGTGTTACTGTCCTTTTTTGAAGTACAAAAACGTAGAGAAAAACGAGTGTAAAGTACTTTAAATTAAAAAAATAACTTGTTTCTCGACGTAGAGCATGATTTTAATTACGACTACGTCAATGTACGAAAGGGAAACGCGAGCATAAACTCGGTTCGGCGCGCGTCGGTTGCACTCTCTCCGATTGAAGTCGTCGTTTCTTGACTAGCTACATTATAGTCGTGTGTTTATAACATGTCTTCGATGTCATGAAATATCTACTTATATCCTTGCAACGGCTGGTTCAACGTTCAATTATTGTACGTCATTCGAAAGGGAATCAAATACACTATTGGAATTATTCTTTTCGTTAATTAATGACTACTCGTACGGGTACCAGATAATGTTTCAATCTACATAATAGACAAATACAATTGATGTTTAAAATTATTATTTTCATTTAAATCTAAACGTTCTTCTGTGACAGAAAATTCTATTAGCGTTATACAACAGAAAATTTACATAGCAGATTCGTATACAACTAAAAATCTTTAACTTATTATAAAAAAATATCAAATTATTTTCTTATACTACTTTATAATTTATTATTTTTAAATTTCATCTGAAAGAGAAAGAATTAAATACAAATAAGCGCATACACACACAAACATACATACACACACGCACACACGCACACACACACACACACACACACACATATATATATATATATATATATATATATATATTAATGCGTGCATGTGTGTACATCAATTTACATTTTTGAAGTTTTTATTTCAATAAGCTTATACATAATTGAAAATACAAGACAACTTCTTGCAGAATAATATGAAAAATGTAATCAAACACAGATATTCACACTTCTCAAATATTTATTTTACATTAATTCAACAAAATTCCGCTTAAAATATTGTTAACAATGTTAAATTTCATCTGAACTTGTTTAATTTGTGTTGATATATTTATTTATTTCAATTTTATTTAAAATGGATTTTGATTACATATTATATATTTTATTTATGATTAAGAATTAACTCGTTTTTTATTATTTTTTTTATAAATCACTATTATGCTTGGTGTTATTTCTAATTTTTGAAAATTAATTATTATATCAATTTACAGTATATTAACAGTTTTAGAATAGATTCAATACAAAGTTTTGCTACAGTTTATTTAATTTCATTACACTGACTAGTATAAAACGAAATTGATTTTAATAATAATTTATATCAATGAATCCAAAATTTAACACCAGTTACATATGACAAAATTTAGTTTGTTAGTTGATAAACTAGTACGTTATTCAAATTACTTGAACGATTTGGTATTTCGATGACTTGAATTCCATTATACCTATATATATATATATATATATATATATATATATATATATATATATATATATATATATAATGTAATTGATACAGATTTAATATTTATTATAAAAATTGAATTAAATTTCTATTATTGACTGAGATCAAAATATATATATATATATATATATATATATATATATAAAACAGAAATTCAATAAATATACTATTCGATTTTCAGTCAATAAAATACTCCACTGTTAAATAAATGTTCAATTATCTACGATAAATACAATTTCAATACAAAGAGCAAAAGGATGTTTAATAAAAAAGTCAACATCTCAAATATTTTGTATTATATTATTTTGTGTGTATGTGTTTTCTTTTTATTCTTTTTAAATTTAGTGCTAAATAATAATACACTGGCACAAGAAAGTATAAAACATATATACCGAAATATTTCAACAAAAGCAGTACATAGTACACGTGCCACATACTTATTTAATTAAGTTAACTAGCTTTTTAAAACTTTTGTACAGGTAAAGGAGCAGTAGTCAACAAGATTTCAGGCCACAAGTTCAGAAATGCAATCCATTATTTTTTAAAACTTTCTAATGCACATGCAAACACAAAGTGTAAAATTATCATTTATAAATACTAATATTTCATTTTTATATAATGACACTGCTATTGTATTTAAAACTCTGAACAAAGGCCTATTCATATATATATATATATATATATATATATATATATATATATATATATATATATATAAAATTATGTAAACATAGCTCTAAATTTTGAACCTTCATCAGTTAAAATCTTGAAACTTAATGCAAATACAATTTTAATTTTATCACGATTTTTAGATAAATGTTGACTAATATGATCAGTTCATTAATGAAGCAATATATATATATATATATATATATATATATATATATATATATATATATATATATATATATATATATATATATATATATATATATATATATATATATATATTAACCATATTTATGAAAGAATATTATAACTATATGTTAACGTTAGGTGTAAATTCTATTAAAACCAACTTGCTCCACCACCAAATTTTGTACTGAGTCCACCAATGCCTTTACCAAACAAATTACCTACACGTCCAACAACTACAGATGTTACATTACTAATATTAATGTTACCATCTTCACCAAGACTTTCCATAATGTTGACCCGAGGTTTACTTTTACTATCTTCATCCATACTTTCATTGTTACCTCTGAAATATATATATTTGAGTATAAGATTAAAAAATTAAATTTGTCATTTAGAATTAATAAATAAAAAACTGATAATCGAAATTGGTTAATAATAATGTAAAATTAATAACATATTATGTGTGTGCATGTCCTGAGTAAGTATACACATAAACAAATGTGTGTATGTGTGTGTTTGTATATATATATATATATATATATATACTTACTCAGCTTCTTCGTACTGTTGGCCCATCAAAGCACATGTGGCCTCTTCAGTTTGCATTCGTTGTGCAATGGTTTGGTATGCTTTGGAATTCAATTTATCTTCCATAACTCCTTGTAGTTCGAAATCGGAATACATTTTCTGAACATATATATGTATATATATATATATACAGAGAGAGAGAGTGAGAGAAAGATAGAGAGAGAGAGAAAGAAAGAGAAAGAGAAAAATACCTTGATAATATGGGCAAGGCACGTGCACTGGTAAAAGTGTAAGGAATGATCAAGACGATCTGAAAGCCAGTTACATAAAAGATTTATTTGGCTTGTATACCATTGTTCAAAAAAATTTAATATCCATAGTTCATCGTTCACTTTACTGCGTATCTGGTCCATACAGTTGCGAGTAAAATTGACATAACCTTGACCCATGTCTTTTCCAGACCCGGAAACATTCTGAAGAAGAAATATCTAATTAAAACACAATTCAATCGTATCAAATAATTAAATAAATCATTGTACAGTACGAACAATAAATCATATATATATATATATATTTATATATAATTTACTTCCTTTTTACAGATGTTATTAATTCATATCGAATTCGTTAATTAAACAATGAATACAGTTACCGTTATACTCAAGAATGAACCAATCAAACTTCCTTCGTCGTATCTTGAAAGTTTTGAAAGCGTAGCCTCTAAAACGGACATGAGCTTGCTTATCATGCCCTGATTCATATTGGCTAATGTTTTATCAATTTGATCATCGATTTTGGTATGATATTGATGCTGAAATGAGTTTATTATTATTTATTAAATACCCTCGATGAAAATGCTTTTGAAAATAGAACTAATCGAATGAGAATACTAAACATGTTCAACGGTGGAATTACATCTTTTATCGTTTGTCAAATATTCAACATTTATTCGAAAGAAACTTATACTCACAACATCAATGCCATCGACGGCACATAATTTAAATGACTGATTCTTAGCATCTAATATAACGTTGACCATAGCACACATTTCAGATGGTATAATATAATCTGTCGATATAAATGTAACTGATTTTTTAAGCCACTGTTGAAACGCAGTCTCTGTTCTTTGGATACATGATTCAATCATATCACAAGCCATTAGTTTCAATCGTTGTTCGAGATGTTGACGAAATTCAATATCTGGCCAGTGAAGATCTCGAATAAATGACTGAAGAGCATCTAATTTCCAAAATAAATCCTCCGATGTTGCACATCCATTACTGAAGTATATAAATCCTGTATTTTCTGTTCATTACTAGTATTTTCTTTTTTTCAAACAAACAAAAATCGCTAACAATTACCCTTTGATTTCCCATCGTTCTTTTTCGAAACCCTTATGGATGGACTGAGCAATTGAAGATTCCATAAGGTCGACGTAACGTACAACGAGCGGTGCAAACGTATCGCGTAAATGTTGATGGAAACGACCATTCTTTAGATTATCTACGATTTTATAAAACATTGTAAACACGCGAAATGATAATAACGTTTATTAAATACATACATACATACATACATACATACATACATACATACATATATACATATATATATATATATATATATATATATATATATATATATATATATATATAACTATTCGACCACTTTCAATATTTAACAAGTTTTATATCATAAATGAAGTTTTACAGCAAATAATAATAATAATAACTTCAATTTTTATACATTAGAGCCAAAACACGAATAAAAATACAACGAAATTAAAGAAAAAGAAAATGTTTTTAGTTCACATGTATTATTTAAAAACGTAAATGTATTCGACCACTGATAAATTTTATGCATGTGAAAGATACAGATTTTGCAAGTATATAAACGTAAAATATCGTTATTCCGTTTAGATTGTGTTAACGTGCTTTCAGTTTCATTGTTATCATTAAACATTCGACATTAATACTTCCGAGTCGACAAATACAAGTTTGATCATTCGTCTAAAAAAAAAATAATACAGACAAAATTAAGCTCCGAATTCAAATAAGATAATCTATTGACACAACTGTAAAACATGCTGGAGGTTCCATAATATAATGTGACCAGTTGAAGTTTTTTTTTTTTTTTTTTTTTTTTAAAAAAAAAAAAATACAAAATATGAAACGTCTTTACTTGTCGTAATGTTTCATAATTTTCAAATGAAATCGAACAGAATGTTTGGATGTCATTATTAGTTTGACACTGTGACTAATTTATGATGCTTTTAATGCAAATGTGTTATCACAACACATTCGACAAGTGTTCGATATCCATTCATTTGTTCATTTTATTCGAAATACGAATCGGACAATTCAAAAATAATAAGTAATTATTGAACACTTTTTGATGTCATTCAAGAGAAAGTTGTAAAATTAATATATAATAAAAAAACATTGTTATTATTATTATTATTATCATTAATATGAATATGAATTGATGAAACATGTCATTTTAATCGAAGATATATTTATAATAAATAACAATAAATAAATAGTTTACCATCAGTTCTTAAATAATCATTCATTATCTGGAATAATGGAAACGAATCCCACGTATCTGGTGGTTGTTCAGCTAATACTCTGTCCATGTCAACAGCAAACAGTGACCAAAATATCTCTGCATGTTCTACAAGCAGATCGCTGAACCAAGCAAACGCCTAATTGCATAATTGTCATGTTAAATTTCCATAAATTAATTTTATAAACAATTTATTTTGTTGTTGTTGTTGTTGTTGTCAATGATGATGATGATTTTTTTACAGCTTTGTGCAAGTGTTTGTGCTCATGTGAATTCGATTGATTGCATTCGTATCATTCTATGATCGATTCGTCATTTATTGCTTAAATTAATTTAGTTATTAAACAAACTATTCACATTTATTAAATTAATAAAATGCAAATGTATGTGTACGTACTACGAGCAATTTTTAAAAAATGATAAAGTTTAAGTGTTTGTTTTTTTCTCAATATCCATTTAAATAACAATGATATTTTTCTGTATGACATTTATTACATCAAAACATTTACTCTAATAACACAAAATGTTTAAATTACAATCGCCTGAAATAAATCATTAATCATTTTTATTACATAGTTAAAAATATTCTCAAGAAATATATACGTTAGGATTTTATTCTTCGCTTTATATATACTTTATGTATATCTATGATCGATAAAATGTTAAAAAAGATACCTAGTCTCAAAATTAAGGCTTTTATATAAATATTTCTATGCTATTTTCTTAAAATGTTTGATATTTACGGATATAAAAATGTAACTAATAGTTTATACATACATATAAACTATATATATATATATATATATATATATATTATATGTTTATTTGTAACTCCTAATCATGTACATATTTATATGGATATTATTTTATAGATACATATGCATACGTTTACGTACCTATGTATAACGTGAGAATGTTATATTAATAAACATAACAATTTAATAACATTTGATTGTAACAAATCAAAATAACTTGCAATGACTGTAAATTTTATTTAAAAATTTATATATTTTTAAATATTTTAAGAAAAATAATATGTCAAATCATAATTAAAAATATACAAACGCAATAAATTTTCTCTTGAAACAAATATTATAAATTGAATTTCGTTCACTTTATATTTATGTTTAATATATAAAATTTGAAATTAACTGTTTAATAAATTTAATGTGTGTATATATATATTAATATATGCATGTGTGTGTAAATGATTAAATATTTATCTGTGTCAACTTGCTTGAAAATGTATACTTAAATTAGTATGTGTGGTAATATATAGTGAATTTAATTCAATCTAACATTGCAGTATTTAAAGAAACATTAATTTTGAAAAAGCAACCTATTTTATTATAACATTTGTATTTTTTCTTAATTGATATAATTCATATAAAACTTACAAAAGTTCCATTTTTCAATAATTATAAAATATGTATCAGATGAAAGCCTAATAATAAGACATATTATTTTTAATGCTAAATTATTATAGGCGTGAATATATATATATATATATATATATATATATATATATATATATATATATATATATATATATATATGTAAGAGTGTATGCGTGTGGTCAATATTCATGCGTATATAAATATGTAAGTAATTAAATACTCTTTATAAATGACTGGAAAACTTTCACATGATGTATTTATAAAATAATTTTTGAATCTTATTATTTTTTATACAAAAAACTTTATAATTATATATATATATATATATATATATATATATATATATATATATATATATATATATACGATGGCCGTTTGATAAGTATGGTAAATTTATTTATTGGTTAATTTAATTAAATTTTTCAATTTAGTTTTTCTTACTTTTTTACCATACTTATCAAACGGCCATCGTATATATATATATATATATATATATATATATGTATATATTACTTTATATTATTTTCAAATCTATACATTTATGTGAAAATGTGTTATATGAAAATAACTTTTAGTTTTTAATTTTACGAAATAACTAAGAATTAATGTGTTTTATATAACTTAAATTTACCATAACATATGTTTGGTATATTTATATAATTGTTTATATTACATTATTGAAAAAAACGACACTTAAAAATTATAGTTATATACCGGTTAATAATATTATCATAATTAAATGTGTTTGAAGCGAAAAGTGAAACCGATTTAGAGAAAAATTGATGTACACTTATAGCGCAGGGAGTTTGCCTATTTAGACGTCACCATCCTCTCGACGTGGCTGACCAGAATAAATTAATTCATAATCTTCTTATTATATTCAAATATATTAAATATATATATAAATCATTCACGCTAGTTTTCTTTTTCCCAAAAGATAAATTTCAAATAGAATGAAATTCAAATAAAAATTAATTCGAAAAATTAAATATTTTAAATCAAAATCGATAACATTTATTAATATATTAGTCGATAATTATTTCATTATTCTATTTTATATAAATATACCAGAAAAAAAGTGTTGTCAATTAATTACAACATTTTTTTTATTGTTAGATTGTTGTACGTCTGACTTGACAGTAGCCAACATTGATTGAATGGCGCATTAAAAAATTCATGCTGAAGTAATTAAGAACATAACATAAATAGCACAAATAAGGCGAAGATTTTGTGAAACATAGCATGGATACAAATATATTTTCAACGTAATATTATTTATATTAAATGATCTCTTTCTCTCTCTCTCTCTCCCACTCCCCTCCGCTCTTTATATATATATATATATATATATATATATATATATATATATATATATATATATATATATAATAAATTTTAATAAAACTGAATGTAATCAACGACTGTGTATTGAAAAATAATTTATATGTAATGAAATAAAATAAGGAATTAAGTATATTTTTATTAAAAAAAATAATAATTACTGGTATTTCAAATATTTCCGTACTTAGTGTTTAGATGTATTTAATATATATATATATTTGAGATTAATACAAATATTTAAAATTTTAAACGTGAATTCGGTATTAAAAAAATTCAAACGAATTGTAAAGATTCAGTAAGTTTCGATTTTAAAGTAAAATATTTCAATAAAAATTCATCCTGTTAATCGTCTCGAATGTCATAGAATGAGCTGATGAAAAATACATTCTTGAAAATTGCTGTGTTTAGTTATTTCGTTTTTCGGTACACCTATAGTATTGAAGTTAAAGTTTGAAATGTTATTTGATAAATCTATATGACATCTACTATATAAACAAGTTTTAATAAAGATGTCGAATGTATATTTTAAGCGAAATCAATTTGATTTATAATAATATTTCGTGTACAAACAAAGAACCGGAAAAATAACACAACAAAATTATTACAATTATCACTCTTACGTACTGGTGGCACAGTGTGAATTAAAAAAAAAACAAATAATTAGAAATAATTGAAATTATACGAAGAATACCATCGGATATATGTTAAAATACAAAAAATATTTCTCAAGCATTGAATTATTTAAATCGAGTAATTAAAATATGAAGTCGAAAGTTTAATAAATACAGAATAATTTGAACAAATTAATAAAACTCATTTTTATTAAACCATAGCAAAATGTTACTTAATTTATTAATTAATATTTGCTTTTAATTAGAAATTGTATATTAATCAAACAAATATTTAAAAAAAAAATTGATTTTCCTCCTACTCAGTATTACATTAAATAAATAGACATTTTTTTTTATTTTTCAGTGGCGATCGAAATTTTCTAAATAAACTAATGTTATATTATTTCTTTGTAAAAAAAGAAATTGTTATATTAAATGTTTAACTTCAATAAAGTGAAGATTAAAAATATAAATTGACGAAATATTATTTATATGTTACGTTTCATTTTTATATTAATTTCAGATGTAGACTAGAATCAATTTATATATATATATATATATATATATATATATATATATATATATATATATATATATATATCAATGTATTTATATATGAATATATGTATTTGTTAGGTGATGATATCAATTATTGATATTGAGTTGGAATGTAATTATAAGCACAACAATTCAATCCACAAGGCACATGTCAAGTTAGATAACAACAACAATAAATATTTGAAAACAGTGATGTAATGTTCGTAAATTAATTTAATTATTATTCATTAATTAATTTCATTGTCATATCTATATGTTCGATATGAAATTATCGAAATGTGATTATCGAAATACGAATATTGATATTTTCATAGACAGCTTTATTGAAAATTATCTATGTAAATTTTGGTTGTCTTCTGTTTGTGTGTTTTTTTCTTGTTCGATATGAAAAATATTTACGAACACTACATAAAGAAATATATGACAGTAACAAGATAGAATAAGATAAAGAGTACATGCCCTGGGTTGGGGCGCAGTGTATGTTGCATGCTGTGGCATGCAATAGCGATACACAGAGGCATTTTTTCCTTCTTTGGCGCCTGCACTTGCATTAGGTTGTTGGGCCTGGTTGGACTCGGGGGTCGGGGTTGCACGCAACTATACACACATACATAACATAACAAAGATCAGTATGACAGTGTTTGTTCGTGTATACGAAGAAAACATCTAGATGTTAACGTCTCCAGAATATTGTATATAATACGACAGTGAAATAATCAAAATATATATTCAATATTAAAATTTATTAATTTTTTTACTATAATTTCCACGTTTATATTTAATTTAATAAAAGTATCATCATTCAAAATATTTATATTTTTATATTATGTTTTTCGTTGTCATATATGTATATGCAATGTTGTGGAATAAAAACAATTTGGGAAAAATGATCATCTCTTCTATATAAATTCATTCACTGTAGGTAATATACTTTTATGAATAACGTAAAAAATATTTCTGAATTAGATTTTAATGTTATTTGAATTACTTTTTAAACGACATACATACATATGTATTAAATATTACATAATGTTAATTTGTCCTCGCATAAATCAATTCTATAATTTTAAGTATTTTTTAAAAAATAACATTTCATTAATACCGAAAGGCATTCAACAAAATTGTTTACAACTACGCGAGCTGCGCTTTTGTGTGTGTGTGTGTGTGTGTGTGTGTGTGTAAAGAGAAGAGATATTCATTTTAAAAGTTCAATTTAAAGTGTTCGGAAATGTAATATATAGTGAAACGATTAATACTTGGACTGAAAGTAGACAGAGATTATCCAACATAAAATTTGACTGAAAGAGGAATTAAACATGTATGAAACAAATAACAAATATCAATTGTAGAATTATCGATGTACATATATAATGATTGTGTACATAAATATTCTGTTTTATTTATTTTTTACTTTTATTTTTATTTATTTATTAATCCATGTCATTTACATAAAATATATATATATATATTTAGAAAAGAAAATAAACAAAATCATTTGATAATTATTAACATAATGTCAATATTTGCATTAGCTCTTATTATCTGCCGAAAGCTACGTAATTCAAAGTACAATTAATAAAAAATAATCGATGTAGCAGTTCAAAATGCACATATTCGAAATAAAATAAAGAAGCTTTTTTCAAAATTATCAGCGGAAAGAGAAAATTTGACATTTACAAAAATTAAAAGTAAAAAGAAAAGAAAACATATTAGATATTTATGTAAAGTATATAGATGTGAATTTTTCAAGTTCAGTACGGGTTCAATTTCAAATGAAACCTAAACATATCGAACAAAGAAACAGGTTTACAATAAACTATTTTTGTACGACATTCATTTAATTAAAAAAAGACTAAATGTCAATTGTGAGCAAAAAAAAAACGAAATAATAAACACACATTTGATTGGATTTTTTTAATATAAATAATGCACATAAAAAGAAACATCAATTTTTTACAGGCTTTTGAAGAGTAGGAAATTTATATACGTAGATAAAAAAGCGAGACTTAAAGGCAGAAGAAATACATCAACATACATTAATTAGCTCAGTGATTTACATTGTAGGTGCAAACTACCTACTACATTACAACGCTGACTGTTGATAATTCATTACTGATCTGCTACAATATCAGATCATATAGAATCGAGAGGAAATTCTAAAAAACTTTAAATTTGAGACAAGTAAAAATATTACAAAATACAAATCCTTAGAAGCAAATTATAATAATCGTCGATACATATCATTCGTTATTCATCCCTAATTCAAGAAAAATGTCCATATAAGTACAATATTTTCATTTGGTCTTTACGATTGCCTATATGCACATACACGCGCACATACGCACGCGTACACACATTCATACACACAAACATACACACACACACACACACACATATATATATATATATATATATATATATATATATATATATATATATATATATCAGGTTCATCGGAAATTAATGTCGGATTTTATACATGCCTATACAAACATGTTTCGTATTGCATGTATGGACGGATATTTCCTCATTTTTTAGAGAAATAAAGTGTGAATCATATACTATATATACACTCACATTTGACCTTCTAATATTAGTATTGGCATAGTTTTTGAAGCGTTAACATGGAAGTCAACAACGAACATTTGAAGCATTGTATACTCTATGAGTTCCAAAAAGGCAATAATGCGAGTGTGGCTTCAAGAAATTTGTGTGAAGTTTTTGAACAAGATGCTCTATCTGAACGTACGGTTTGCGAAATTTCATGGTGGCAACTTTAGCCTTAAAGTTGAACCAGGCAGAGGAAGAAAACCAGCACTTGACGATGACGCTTTTACAACTGCATTAGAAGCAGATCCGTTCAAAATAACAAGAGAATTTGCAGAACACTTTAGAGTGGCTCAATTAGGATTTCGTCAACGCAGATTAGAAAAATCAAATAATGGAGCAGTTGGACAATATTTCTCATCAAAAGAGCCTATTTTTTACAAGCGGAATTAATTACCAGAAAGATGGCGCACAGTTATTGAAAACCAGAGTCACTACATTGATGATTAAAAAAAATGAAATAAATTTAAAATATAACTCATTTGTTTTATTTAAAAAATCTGACATGAATTTCCGATCAACCTGATATATACATATATATATATATATATATAAATATATATGTAAATTTAAATTAGAGACGAATCTTTTAAAACATCTAAAAAATAAATATCTACATGAATAATATAAGAGATAAAAACAAATATATTGCAGTAAATAAGTTTATTTGTAACAATAGTTTGTTGTATATTTAGTTTATTAAAATTCTTACTAAAAGAAAAAACATATTAAATTATTTGTATTGGTGTATTTACATAAATAATATAATGAAAAAAAGACAACAAAAAATTCTTAAATAAAATTTAGAAAAATAGAAATAAAAAATAAAATTAACCTATAGAGTTTAGATATCTGAGTAATATATAATAGTTACACTGTTGATGTATTTGAGTTTTATGTGATTTCTAAAAAGATCACTTTTATATATATATATATATATATATATATATATATATATATATATATATATAAACATAAATAAATAAACGGTTAAAGTGATATTTGTTTACTCACCTCAGCATAATGTTCTTCGTTTTGTTGTAAAAGATCGACACAGAGTTCGGCAAGATGTATAAGATCTTCAAGTTTCTTTTGAGGACTTATTGTTATTTCACCAGTTCTCTCATCCGGCACCCCGCCTCCACCTAATAGTATAAAATACGATAATAATTCAACGTATCTATTGTTCGTAATTATTTTCGCAACTAGAGCTTCGTTTTACCTTCGATTTTCGTTTCACCAGATAGTCGTGTGTAATTAACTAAAGCTGCCGTTTCTAAACATTTCTTTATCATTGCACGAACTTCTTCAGGAGGTACGGGTGTGACTATATCTTTCATTAAAACACGTTCCAACAACGATAATGTAGCTTTCAGTGCGCCTTCAGGACGACCGAATGGAAAACAATATCTACAATTTGTTAATTTTTTTTTTTATCAGATAACGTTCACAAATAATAAACTTTTATATAAATGTAATCGTGTGTGATTGACCATAAGATATGTCGATATATGGATCTTGTGCGCAGAAAGAAAATATAGGAATTTATCAAATATAATGCATTTAAATAATACCAAATGAAATTGTGAATTTTAATCGAACGACACATTGATAATATTTGTCGAAAAAAGACGACGATAGCAAAATACGATTTCCAATGCAGTAGTACTACGATAGTAACGAAAATTCATACCGAAAATTTGTTATTTGATTTTCGAGCAGAACTCGAAGACGTTCTTTAATCTCTTGAAACTTTTCTTTCTCTTCGTGCGTTATGCTTCCGACACCGTCTGGTCTAAAACAACGTTCAATATTCGTAAACATTGTTTTTTGTTTTTTTTTTTTTAAAAAAAAAAACTATTACCAACGATATATTAAAATATATACTTTGTTTGTCGATAAGAAGTTTTTGATAAAAAGAAATAACAATAATCGATATGTAAATATGAATAATTAATTACCGATTTCCATGTACGTGGCTTGCACAGAACGCAAAACTGTAATGTATCAAAGTCGGATCTATCATTATATTTTTTTCGGCTCTATCTAATAAATCGGACAAGTAACAAAGATGGCGATAACAACCGCGAACACCGTATCTTGCACAATATTCGTCGAGAACGAACACTTGGCCAGGACTGAACCATCCCTAGTTTTCGAATTATAATATAATCTAATTCATATGTATATACAATAAACATAAATGTTTCGTGTACGAAACGACAACGATGAAATGAAAATATCTCAAAATAAAAAAGATAACCTACCAAAGAGCAATAAGGATCGTTTAATCTATAGTCAAGTGTTAAATTTTGAAGTAATTTAAACAACGAAGCGTGATCGAATGTACAAGGGTCAGCTGAAATAAAATCTTCCATTCCGTGTTTCCTTGCCCGGTCGGCATCTGCAACTTAAATATTTACAATAAGTTCTCGATTTCTGTTGCACGATTATTTTCACGTTGATGACTCACCGCCTTGAATTTTCGATATCGTCGAGTTCTTGTCTTGCAATGTTAAAGGTGGTGACGGTTTGTGAGATTGTCCGGTAGCTCTGTACATCGCCATCACCCACAAGTGACATTCATTTTCATCGTCGCTCGCGTATAAAATACTGTCTCCTTCTCTAACGGCGTTAAAAAAGAACCGCCCGCCTTCGAGATCTTTTCAAAAAGTCACACGGTTATACAACACGAATCGACGACACGTATGATATACGTATTATATTCATTCGCAAGTACAGAAAACATATTGATTCGACGATATTAATTAATTATTCGTTTAGTAATAAATTATCTATTAAACGTATCAAATGTATAATTTACTACAAACGACGATATTTTCTTTTCTTTTATAGAAAGTTTAACAATTCGTTAGTGTAAAGTAATGAATTAAGTTGAATTAACATAAACGCCGTTATAATTTTCAAAACTATCTATTTAACCATTTTTTAGTAGATTCAACGTTGAAATAATTAAAATGTCACTCTACTGTTAAAACGAAACTTCATATTTGTCTCAATAGACAAACAAATATATCTATCATAGACGTATAAGACATTGTATTTTTTTAGTGCAAAACAAACTATAATTAATAATTGTACTTCAATAGCATTAACATTTTTAAAAAAATAAAAAGTATAAACACACACACATTAAATAACGTATTTGAATATTATATATTTGAAGTTTCTTACCCATGCTAACCATTAAGTTTGCTGACGTAAATAAAGGATACTTTTAAACTGAACAGTAATAATAATATTTTTTTTTCAATAAAAAATTCAACTCACCACTTTGAGATTCTATATAATCGACTGTATATCCATCGAGCTGCATCATTTCCGACGGTTCTGATTTTTTTTCTTTGTAGCTGCACATTGCAAACGTATATTGTGAAACTTGCACAAGAACGAAATAACGTTTTTTCCATTTTTTCCATACTGTTTTTCCAATAGCATATAAATAGCTGAAATTTCAATCGTAACAATGACAATGTCTAAAAATAATTAACATGGAATTCTTTCACTTACCCACAATGTTTCATATTCAATGGTTTATCCATACGACATGCAATCTTAATTTTTAAATCTTGATCGGGTAAATTTTTTGGGACGACCATTTTATGCCACTCAGGAGCCTTGAAATTAATTAGTATACATACATGTACATACAAATATATATATACATATATATATATATATATACATATAATATTCAATGTTACCTTTGATGATAAAGGAGTGGGTTTTAAAATAACTTTTCCTAATTCTTTATCTTCCAGCGCTAACATCCCTGGATTTTCTGTATATAATTTCACTTTTACTGAAGGTAGAGGGTGTGTTGTACAAAAATCTCCTTGCGTGTCCCACCTTATTAATAAATAACATATTATTGATATTAATTAGAAAAATAATAATTTTTAACGACATACATTGGCTTCGATGCTTCCGCTTGATCAGTTTGGAGACGTTCACCGTTTTCAACTTCCATTGTACAATAAACAATTCTATTTGGTTGTAATGATTTAATTCCTTTCACTTCCATAACGACTACCTAAAATATATACATACACACACACACACACACACACACATATATATATATATATATATATATATATACATACATATATATATATATATATAGATATATATATATATATATATCAGATTACCTCAAGCTGAAATGTAAGAACAACATCGAGTTTTGTAAGCTGGGTGTCACTGTCAGCAGAATCTCCTTCCAGTTTAGCGAGTGATCCTTGTGATCTATTAAAACCATATCAAATATAAAAACCATGCATTCTGAACGCCTTCTACATCTATACATTGAAAACATTCACAAAAGTTGCACATTACCTCAATCTCATATTATTTTTTAAAAAATATACAATATTCCGAAACACAAAAGAAAAAAGTTCAACACACAAATCAAAACTCGTATTCAATACCAATAACATAACACAGATCAATGAACTTATTATCTGAGAACAAACAAAAAGATCATATACTCGCTACTGCATGATACAAGACAAATGTACAAAAACCAGAAAATAGAAAATAAACGAACCAAAATAAATAAATGAGATTGAGACACAACGTATATAACCCACTAAATATTCTAATCGTGCAAACACATTAGACTTATGGCTCCGTAGTACTATTAAACCTACCCAAGCCATTGGTACCAATGAACTAATGATTTAGTTTTATACTTAATAAATACCATTACCATAATAATATACTAAATTCGATTATTCCCAACCTTAAGCATGAAAGCTTTGCGGATATATCCGTGTATGGCTTGCTTCCGGAAATTTGCCTTGCGGATGTATCCCTGAAAAGCTTGGGAAGGGTTAATTGAACTGTTATGTATAAAAGCTCTATTGAAATATATCAATATTACATATATGATATATATATATATATATATATATATATATATGGGGGGGGGAGGTTGAGTGGGTAGGTGTATGTATTTACATAAATAACTAAACAATGACAACAATTTCAGTGGGATAAAAACAAATATCGCCGTTGCATTTACATTTTAATCTATACGTTTAATATACATATATGTGTGTATGTGTGTGTGTGTGTGTGTGTGTGTGTATGTATGCGTGTGTATGTCCGACACTTTTGAAGAAATAGTAGTCGTATTTATAAAATCATATCAAAGTATATTTACCTATGATTATATCGTTTAAGTTTTTGTAATCCATATTTGGAATCCATCGACCCCTTCGATACAGGCAATGACTCCAAATTAGCCATTAATAAATTAATCGATGATTTCAACTCCTCGATGTACAACGATTCCATTTCTTTTAGTAAAAATTTAGGCATGAGCTTCCGATTCTAAAATATTAAACGTTACAATTATTTCCAACGTTTCTATTTCAAATAAATTCTAATACACGAATAGTTTTCCATATTCGAAATATAATTGTCAACACTAAAACACAATCAATCCTGAAGTTTACGTATCGACCTATAATACGGAAATTTAATTCTATTGGCTGCGAATCAAACGTGTGCGAAAAAATTCGTATGCACTTTGTTTACACCTTCGATATACTTGAAAGAAAATAAAATTTAAAACAATTTCACAAGCATAAATTCAATACTAATGTAATTTTGTGAATATACGAATAAATATTGTGAATTACGAATAAATTTCAGTCAGATGTTCCTATATAAATAAAGGTGCAGAATAATCGAAATTGTCACCTTTTCCATCTCTTGTACTTTCTGCATTCTACCATCCAACTCTCTTCGGATCGCGGCTGCTTGTTCATCCGCAGAGTCTAACTGTAACAAAATTGATTAAATTAAACGTCGATTAAAAATCATCGAACGTCGTTTAAAAGACCCTCACTTCCTAACATTCACTTCAAATCAAATGCCATAGTCATTATGTTATAATATAATAAAATATCAAAATGTAAGTATGCTACAATATAATATATGTCAAAATAATACAATGATTGATTGATTATTATCATTATTAAAGTGCGACAGTTTTAAAAATAGCTATAGTTTTTATAAAATACGAAATTACTCACAGTTAACGGCCAAAAATTTTTTCGATAAGACATTAAAATTGTTATATATTATTATTATTATTTTGATTACATCATACACAACTATAAGAGAAACAGGGAAAAAATCATGCATACTATTAAAAAATTATACATATTCATATATATATATATATATAGTTTTTTTAATACTATCGACTAATAAGGCATTGAATTAATTACTAATAAGGCATTGAAGAGTAGTTGATGTTCGAACTTTTTGACACCCAAAATCTGTTGAAACATATCGTACAGTTGTTCCTTGGATAGAATTAATTCAGAATTCAACGACTGTTGTTGCATTCGAGACGGTCTCTTTGATTCTTCGTCGCCGAGTCCTATGAGCATAGAAGATGCGGTTTGAGTTTTAATGTGTTTATTTAAAATTAACATTGATGTATGGATGTGAACCGAGCTTCTATTGAAGAAATCGTATGCTTCATGCATAATAAAACAATAATAAACAAAAATTTAAACTGAAATGAAAAAAAAATTGACAAAGAACGAACTACAAAACGTAATATCTTTTAATGAATTGTTCGATTTTTTTTAAAAAAAAAAATAAACTACATATAAAAAAATGTATCCAAAGCTAAAATGTATCCAACACACTGATCAGAAAGGATCGCGAGTAAAAAAGCTTAAATGAAACAAATATCATATTTAAATAAGCTCGGTTTGCTATCCAACATCACGAAGATAAACACACACAAACACACCAGGAAGGTTACCTTTCAGGATGCAATCAAATTTAGCCATCCACGATGTCAAAACAGTCTCTTTACTAAGACCATCTATTTCTGGTAATGACCTGTGCCGATAAAATGCGGTTATTTGAAATGAAAACGTGTTTCTATCAATTTATTAAGTACGATAGAAGCAAATAGACAATAATCAAGGTACTAGATTAAATAAATAATATCTGAACAATACAAACCGCACACGCTTCTCAATATTATTTCGAAACACTTCTCGAAAATCATATTGCGAACAGGCACCCGATTGTACCATTTTAACAACACGGTCAGATTTTAAAAACACGTCGAAATAACTTTGTACTGCATTTTGGAAAGCTTCGTCCGCCATTATTTGTGTTTCTCCTTTTAAAAAACTCTGAAAATAACATCAATGATTATTATAATATTTCGTTCACGAATTTTGTACAAGCACTAACTAAATATATTTGTAGCTAATTCACTCTTACAAAAAACAAATCGTTAAGCTCAACACAGCAAGATTTATTATTCGTTTTGTAGGTTATTCGCGGATAATTTTTATTTTTATAATTTTTTTAATTGTTTGTGTTGATGATGCATAATGAGCGAATACACATATTTGAAAATATTTCACGATTTTTATTCTCACTTTTGAAAAATTAATTTTTAATAGTGTTACAAAGCTAATACGGCAGAAAACAAATATCGTAAAGAATAAATACAGAACGTAATCTATGTTGAATATTATATAAAAAAAGAGATATCGAACAATAATCTGTATTGAAAAATAGTAGTCGAGGGCAGCGTTATTCGTATATTAAAATATAAGATTTTTTTAGTTTGAAAAAAAAATCGGCGTAAGCCATTAAAATAAATAATTTTACCTGAAATCGGGCACTTATCGTCTCTAATTGATGTTTCGTTATTTTTGTTTGTCTACGTGTCATATCTGTTGGTTGCTTAGCGTTAAAAGGATATGCAATACATCTGGATATAAATACATATAACTGAATTCGTCGTTTACGTTCTTCTTCTTCACGTTCTTGTTTTTCCTACGATTATATATGTATTTATATATGAAGTCGTTAAATTAAAAAAAATATATTTCATTGATAATAAATATAATATGCGTTATATTTATTCATTATATATCTCATACTTGTATATCCATATCGGTTTTTTCACTCGCAACAGAAGGAGATGGACTTGTAGGTCTAGGTAAGGAGTTAGTTCGAGATGAACCCATACTATGACTGAGCGATTCCGATGGAATTCCAGTGGATGGTGAGAGCGATCTACTATAATTTAAATAATGTTTCTATTTAGTATAATATCATTTTTTATAACAAATAATAAAAATATAAATTTGATATTAACTATCATTACGTTTAAATAACTAAAAATTATATTTTTATTTTAAAAAATCATTCACGGTATACCTGGACATGCTAGTAGATGCAGGCACTTCCAAATTACCTCCTTGAGATTCGGGCGGATGATGGGGTTGAAGCGATTCGGGCTATAAAAATTCATATATATATATATATATATATATATATATATATATATTCATTTATATTTGATTGGATTCAATATCAAAATTTATTTATGATAAATTAATTCGTACCGCATGTTGCTGATTGCTATGTCGCCCTGTATGTACATTCTCCTCCTCACTCTCTTCTTCGGATGAGCTCGGGTCAATCATTGCCAATCACCTCCTGATATTCAACAAGTTTTTATTGTTATATTTTTTTAATGAAAATTCATTAATAATTTAGTTTTATTTATCAATAGATTTTTGTCATCTATAAATAATATAATGTATACCAGTTGTGTAATTTAATCATAAATAAATTTATGTTAAATAAATATATATATATATATAATCTTTATACATTTATTTTCGATTTCAAATACGAATAAAAACAAAATATACAATTTATAGTCGTAGGAAATTAAAAAAAAAATGGAAATACACAGATATATATATATGCATGTGTGTATATATATGTGTAAATTATTGAAATTTCAGATGAATTAAAATTGACGTTTGAAAATAAACACATTCATAATAATAAAACAATTTTCTTTTCTATATATAGCATAAATATATACATTATTTCGTTTCTATATTTGGAAAAATGAAATACATTTTGATATGAAATAACATTTTCACAGCTAATGCATTCATTTTGTTACTTCAAAATTGGTCTAATGCAACAAAATATACTAGAATATTAAATTAATTGAAAACAAACACTGGATGAGCTCTATTTATAAAGTAGTTTAATACAAATGAAAAAATCCTGTCGACATGTTTAAGGTGTATGTGTAATTATTCGTAACATTTACAAGTTGATTTGGTTTAAATTAAAAAAAAAAATTAGCATAGTTAATCATCATCAAACTTTAACACAATTTGTCAAAAACAAACTCGAAAATTATGCACTCTGTTCTGAGAATAATTAGCGAATATTAATTTCAAAAATCTTATGCATATATTATTTATTAAAAAATATAAAGAAACATGCACTGTTTTCGTCAAGAATAAAATACCGATATTGATTTGACGATTCACAAGCGAATTTCATGATATTTGAACAACGTACAACGAACATTAATAAGATACAGTTTCTCAACGGCCGTTACTCTACATTCGTCTTCAGCTGAAGAGAAATAAGTACTGATGCAGTGTAAAATAGACAGAATCGAGAACACGCGACCATATCTATTATATATATAAAGAGAGAGAGGCATTTAAACTTTTATATGAAAAGAACGAATAAAGAGGATTTCTGTATTATTTTCTATATAATAAAAGATAAAATTGTCTAATATAAAATATGGATAATCAGTCTGCTGTTCTCTTTTTGTAAAATAAAATATGTCTAATAAAAATAAATTTATCATATTTTCATTTAATTTATTGTCACTGAAAATAATTTAATTCAGGTATTTGATTTTATTATAAATAATAAATACATTATATATACATATATATATATATATATATATATATATATATATATGTGTGTGTGTGTGTGTGTGTGTGTGTGTGTGTATACGTGCAAAATTACAACTTTAAAATATAAATTATTCAAGTTGTTTTTTTTAAAAAAAAATATGTGTTTATAAGTTTATAAAAAATTATGTGAAAGCAGAAAAAATAAGTTCAATATAAATAAAAGAATGCACAATTTTGATATTTTTACTGAAATATTTTATTTCGTTTCAGACGTACAATTCAATAACATTAAAATTAATTGATGAATAATTTAATGTATGTAAATACAAATGTGTATAAAGTTAAATTTCATTTAAAAATCCTATATATCTAGATAATGTTGGGCTTCAGCATCAAACTCAATATATTGATTTATTACGTTTAAATGTCAGTTTCCCCTTCGACAAATATGTTCTGTTTACTAAGAAAATTATACTTTACACGCTTTTTATTGAATATTTACTCAAATTTACCAATTTTCTGTGTTTGCGTGTATTTTTCAGTACACGTAAATACAAAACTTATATTTATATATAGATTAATCTTGTATTGACGTCATATGAGGCATAATATGGGCATTTGAGTATAAAAAATGTTTATTATTTTCTGATATCCCAACAATTTATTATATATATATATATATATATATATATATATATATATATATATTTCAATTTAGTTTGTCTTACTTTTTACCATACTTATCAAACGACCCTCGTATATCTTCCATATTTATTGTCAAGTTCAATTTTCTATATTTACTATTATATTATAAAAAAAATGTCATAATTTCTCTAATATCTTTTATTAATCATATAGGCACCTTCTCTTTCAAGAATTAGTATATGAATTTATGTATGTAATAACTACTCTAGTTATCATTTCACGGAAGAGAATAGGCCATTCCATACAGTATTCACGGCCCATTAACACTCGTCTCATACCCTCTTTCCAAAAAACTATTTTTTTTTTAGGTAGGAGAGTTTGGTAGTAAAAGGGTGTGAAACGAGAAGTAATGAGCGTGAATACTGTATGCATGTTGACTAGTGTGGAATGGCCTAATAATGAATACAACAGTAGAGTCCATTTTTATAATACTATTCTTTAAGTAATAAATTTACACTAACAAATATAATTTATCGATTTAAGAAACGTCTGGTGTATGTTTGATTTCTAAATTTGTTTTCTTTAAAGAAAGATGTAAAAATATTCACATTATTTAATTGTTAAATACTATATATATATATATATATATATATATATATATATATATATATATATATATATATATAATAAAAGTATACAGGTAAACCCATATCATTATTGTATTAATAACATTGGTTATAAGTGAATGCCAACATGCCTACTAAAGTATTTTTACATGCAAAAATTGACCTCAATTTGAGATAAGAAAATCAATAACAAATTATCATAACTACATCGCACAGAATGCATTTA
>CP092097.1:122500-125000 GCA_029203775.1 Neoneuromus ignobilis
GTTTGCCAACAGGCCGTATTGACGTCACGTCACAACACCGTCCATCTTGAACTCGAACCGTTACCCGTCCTTCGGAACGGAATGTCAAGGGAGAAAACATCCGCCCCGGAGCAAGAGCAAAAGGTCGCCTAAGCTAGTGAACGTTTTCTAAGAAACGTTGGAACGACGGACGGGCGAGTCACGCAACCGACCGTACGACCGCTCCGTCCGCCCTAACTTCGTCGCCGACGAGTCCGGCAGGCGCCGTGGCCCGTCAACACGCGCGGAACCACCCCCATCGATTACCATTTCATCGGCTCAAATGTACCTCCATGTATAATAACATGTATAAAAACATATATATCCATGTATAAAAACATGTATAAATAACTTGGACAAACTCGATCGATGAATTAACAATGTATATCACTAGAATATTATCATCATCACAACTATGTTTATATATATATATATATATATATATATATATATATATAAATATTAAAAATAATAATAAACAGCAACGCACAACACTTATAGCGAGTGGACGACGACATGCTTGTTCTTAACCGACTGAACGTACGCAGATACAAATCAGACAACCGGTGCTTATGTAATCGAGTAACGTCTTTTCGTTCTCTTGTAATAATAGCGAGAGCACGTTCTTCTGATATTGATGTTGTAATTGATGTTATCACCAACGATGTTAAAAAAAGAAAACACCACATAAATAACCTGCGTAAGAGGATCTCTTATCGTTGTTCATCGGATATAATTGTCGTTTTGATATTAGTCTTTTATACAAGTATTGAGATAACTGTACAAAAATGCTTACATAATTTTAACAGAATATAACAGTGGTGACATACATACATCTAGTGTATTAATATATGTATGAACTACACACGTGTGTGTCGTATGTATAGAAATATATATTTATATTAACCATCAACAACAAGGGCCGTTGACATTGCAATTACCGAGCTAGCCGACCACCCCGGCCTAGAAGAGCCGAGGCAAGAAAACAGACCAAGTTGAAATTAAATCTATTCAATTTCTGCTTTTTGAGCATTGACGGATTTCTAAGTCCACCATATCATTATTAATAAGCGCTCTCACCGCCTAAATGACCATTAGACGGCGAGATTTGAACCGACGAAAGTCAAAACTGACAAGGAGTCGACCCATGAAGCGAGGCACTCAACCACGAGGCTACAAGTCTTCACCCAGTACTAACTTCAAAACTTATTTAATGTGGTCTTTCGGACATACCGTATATATAAAATAATGATCATATACGAACAATAAGCTAGAGATTTATTACTTCCAACATGATAACAACCCAAAGCATACTGCTCATATAGTGAAGCTTTGGGCTCTCTACAATACTTCCCATACACTGAAAACACCACTATAATCCCCCAATCTAAATCCTATAGAATATTATTGGGATTTATTAGAGAAAAATTCGACAGCACCATATTACCTCCAAGAAACAACTTAAATTCTTACTTCAAAAGAAGTGGGCAAATATAATATCGAAAGCAACAAAAAAAATAATTTATTCAATGCTAAATCGTTTAAATGAAGTAGTAAAAAGAAAAGAGAAACAAACGAGATATTACTATTTTTTTGAAAAAAATGTTGATATTTCTTCTGTATAATATTAAAAGTGGCGAATACTTTTTTCATATAAAATGTAACCTATCGTTTTTATTTCAACAATTTCTACTATATAATAGAATTAATTATTGTTTTTTGTATTTTTTTCTAATGAATATTATATTTATTATCAATTAAATATTTTTTTTTAATTTAACAACTATTGAATTATATCAATAAATTGCTTGTTACACACATGGCAAATACTTTTGCACATCAGTGTATGTATATGTATATATATATATATGTATATGTATATATTTATATATATATATATATATATATATATATATATATATATATATATATATATATATATATAATGTTATTCTTGTAAATATTAACATGAACTTCAAGAAAATAATTTACAAGCTTGATACATATCTGGGTAAAATAAATTAGTATCTTACTAATTCACTTTAACATATTTATTAACCTTTAGAACTAGTAATTTATAATACAGTTTGATATTGTAATTAATTCATTTTCACATAGTTCATTACATCAAGCAATAATTCTGTAATGTTTAATAATTACTAACAGCAAAGTACACTTCAATACAATTCATGAAAAACAATAATCTTATAGTGTTTATGAACTATGAGCTATTCACAATAGAGTATTAATAAAATAAAAATGTCAGTCATAAAAAGGATTAACAGGTAAAGATACTAATGAAAATATCACAAGGTATATTACAATTCATTATATTAAATAATTTGTATATAATAAAAATGAATATCACTCACTGGCAGAAAAAAATATTTCACTTATGTTGAATTTATATATATATAATATATATATATATATATATATATATATATATATATATATATATATATATATATATATATGTTTT
>CP092097.1:130000-160000 GCA_029203775.1 Neoneuromus ignobilis
GAAAGTGATTATTTTTTTACCACCTACGTACACGAACATACGACGGTCAGTATAACACGGCGTTCGAAAATAATACACGATAATAAAGTCGTTCGAACTCACCTGAAAACACTAAATTTTCAGAATAACGAAAAGAAGACGTAAGCAATTCTTCGACGGAAATCGGTACGACATCGACGTATTTTCCGTCGTATCTGTACAAACCGCCCGAAAGCGACGGAATCATCCGTATCCACAATCCGTTACCGGTTAACTAAAAACCATATCTCTTAGCGATTTTATAAAAAAATCAACACGAAACCGTGCACAAAACCGAGGAATCAGAAAAAAAAATAAGTCACACAAGCCAGAAGTGAAACTCTCATTATTCTCACCTCCTGATTTTGTATGGACGACGATAACATTTCTTCAGAGCCTGTCCTATATCTCCAGAGAATCGAACCGTTGTCAGAACCGTTTAGTGCGGTTATAAAACCATCTAACGTGCTAACGAATATTACACTGTGGAAAAATTTAAAAAGAACAGATAATATCGAAACCATCACACGATGAAATCAAATCACACAATATGTAAAACAACGAACCTCTCTGTGTAATTCACATTTTTATTAGAACAATCCGGTAAGGATGCTACATGTGCATTACAAGAATTATATATCAACAATGTAGTTAAAATAAAAACAAAACAATATGTTAAAGAGACCAGAACATTCATGTTTACTGTTCATTTCACTTTAATAAATTAAATATATGATTTCTGTCGTTATAAAACGAACTCAAAACAACATGTCGAATAAACTTAATACTCTATTACAATTATCTTTCATGCAGAGATAAACAGAATCGTCTTATATCAAAAACAATGTACAAATATCAAGTAGACGATCATTCCCTCAACCTTGTTCTTCCTAATATGACGTATTATGTGTTTTGATAAATTCCAGGGATGACCATTCATATGTAAAAAGAGAAAATGGAGTTCGACTGTGCTACTATACAGTACAAACATGAGTGTGTGTCGCTCTGTTAGTATTGTGATCTTGTCACGTGTTTAAAATAATTCATTGTTATGTTAGATTATGATTTATATAAATATAAAACTATGAATGCATATAAACATACATGTATCGTACGGTGTACGTAAGTACATATTTCAAACAGTAAGCTTAACAAAGTGTAACGAATTATTGTTTACATTGTGTAGATCAGTGTCAAATTGCATAGGCCTGTTTACACTATTTTGTCAACATTACATGATGACACTCATATAACGTTCTTACTAGTAATTTTGGTAGTTTGTTTTTCAAATCGATGAATTAACAACAAATATTATTTCAGTAAGAATTCATAAATATTTCGACCTCATCACAATTTTCATTAAAATTTCTGCTGAACGGCTGCGACGGTGTCAACATGAAAATCCCCACCTAAAAAATGAGACGAGCGGTAATATGCCGTGAATACTGTATGCATAAATACTAGGCTAAATGAACAGCTGACGAAGTTATGAGTCTACCACGTCAGCGTACTATTTTTTTATTTCCCATAGATAAATGAATTGAATTGAATTAGTCGATCGTGCAAAATGAATAGAAATAAAACACTCGTATTATTCGATGTTGACGGTACGTTAACACCACCTCGATCGCAAATCGATCCCGAATTCGAAAGGTTCATCATTGAAAAAGTAAAACCGATTTGTCAAATAGGCATTGTCGGCGGATCGGACCTATGTAAAATATGTGAACAGATGAACGGTTACGACGTGATCCATAAGTTCGACTATGTTTTTCCAGAAAACGGACTCGTGGCCTATAAGAACGGCGAGGAAATCGAATGTAAAACAATTCAATCGCATGTGGGCGAAGAGAAGCTTCAAATGTTCATAAATTTCGTTTTGAACTATTTATCGACTATTAAATTGCCTTGTAAGAGAGGAAACTTCGTTGAATTTCGCACCGGAATGATTAACGTATCACCGGTCGGCCGTTCATGTAACAGACGAGAACGAAACGAATTCGAAATATACGACAGAGAACATCGAATTCGTTCCAAGTTCATTGAAGCTTTGAAAAGAGAATTTCCGGATTCGGGCTTGACGTACAGTATCGGCGGACAGATAAGTTTCGATGTTTTTCCGACCGGTTGGGATAAAACGTACTGTTTGAATCATGTCTTTAACGGCACGCGATTCGAAAAAGTGTATTTCTTCGGCGACAAGACCGGAGTAGGCGGCAACGACTATGAGATTTTCAACGATAGGAGAGTCGTCGGACGTACGGTCGTTTCTCCGGAAGACACCGAACGACAACTGAAGGAATTGTTAAATTTATGAAATGACTTTCGTCTGCGACGTCTGTTGTTTTTTTATATTCGCCGAACGGAATTATTAACGTTTTCCGATGAAATACCTACCGTTTAGTTACGTCGTCATAAGTGATGTTTTAATATCGAGTATGATTTTATTTTCGATTTTTTCTTTTCATCGTGTATTATATTTTTTTTTACCGAATTATACTATATAATCAAATAACAAAAACATTTATAACTAAAAACACCTTGTAAAATTTGTTGTACTTTTGCATTTTAAATATTATAATAAAGGGAATACATGAATTATTTTTTTTTTTTTTAAACACAAGTAGATTAAAGGAAACTTATCTATTGTTTTTTTTTTAAAAAAAAAAGTCTAATTCATTCTAATTATGTATTCTATTAAATGAGTAATTCTACTTAAAACAACTAGTGTTTCAGGTAATGAATAGTTTCAATGAAAGGATGATGGAAAAAATATACATAATATATATTCATGCATACATTATATTTAAAAACATACTGTACATTTTATAAACTTAATACAGAATTTCATTAATATAATAAACAGTACATTTTATATCACATAAGTACTAAATACTGGTAAGTCTAATATTCCCTTTCACCATAATAAATAAAATGTTAGCTTATGTTTATAACAATTATTTTATAAGTCTCGATGAGAAAAGCAAAATACTGTTCGCAAAAAAACAATCTACTTTCATACAAAATATAACTTACTCGGTTTTGTACACGATTAGAGCGACTTCCGTTAACAACAATAGACTTCGATTAAGGTAGATATTTTCATAAAGCAAATCACGTATCGATCACAGTTGATTTTTCAATTACGATACAAATACATAATTAAGGCTATTGTTGATTCTACGTGCTGTTTTTATGAAAAATTACAGTAAAAAGGTTTACTGTTTATTAAGAAACTATTGCAGATTCACTCTAACACAAATGAATTTTCACTCCCGACATGACAACACGTTATGGTGTTCGATGATCACTTACTGTTCATTTTGTTTTTTATAACTACAACGGGCTAATGTGCATTACTGTAACATATTGTAATGTTGGAGAGGTGAAAATTCATTCATGTTAAAACAAAGACTTTTTTTTATGAAATGTTAACTATTAAAAAACACATTGTAAGAACATTTAAATGATTATCTTAAAATCATACAATATAGAAACTGATTTATATTTATTACTTTCACTAATTTAAATAATCTAAAATATATAATAGCAAGAAGAATATTTTATAGAAGAATTTAAAGATATATTTACTTTTGTTATCTTCATTCACTTTTTTTATATTATTCAATATTAATTGAAAAATTTAAATTTGATTACATTCTTCTTGGCACTAGCTTTTCAGTATGTTATTTTGTAATTGGTGAAAGAAATAATCGATGACTTTCATATTTGTTGTACAGTTTCAACCGTGACTTTTTAACATTTTCCAACAATAAAAACCCATTTTAAAAAAGAATATATTGTTTTTGTAATATCTGCTATTCGATGATTAATACTACTGAATTTTACACAAGCACTTTTAAAAATGTTTACATTATTTATGTAGTTTCACTTTTATTAAGTATAAGCTGTTTTCATTGCAATAAAATTAAACGAGAAAGTTTATCTCTAGATATTTCATAAAAAAAGACCACAACGTTTAAATAAATACTATGAAACTTTATCAAAATCACCGATCGTATTCAGCGCTTCTAACCGACAAACGTCTTCGATGAAATATCGAACGACGTCGTATCATTATAGCGTAATAAATATTTTTAAGACATTTTTATATTCATGCATATATCCATTGAAAAAAGTATTCGAATACCGTTAAGCATATCGGAATTCCGACGGCTCGAATCGACACGCGCATAAACGAACTTCACAAAACAATACTGTTTTATATAGAAATCAGCTAAATGTAAATTTATGTAATTTCATATTTTCATACGTCCATATATTTTTCTTCTTTCTGAATTTCATTTGAATATAAAACAGACGATTAAAGATCGTCTCTGTTTTATTCGCAATTCTATACACGTGCGCCATATACCTTTCGGTCTCGTCTAGCTATGTGAAAAAATTCGAAATTATCAAAAAACACAATTCGTTAATATATTATATTTCACTTACATCTTTTTTGTACGACTGCAGTCTATTATACTTTTGTCTCATTAAATAATTATTTTTAATTTGAAAAATAAACCATATTATAAAAGTTATGCTACAAATTATCAATGCTGTTTTCAAATTTATCATTCTTCCTAATAGCATTATTTTTATTAGCAACAGCTCGAAGAAACATTGTAGATTTGAATCTGTAATTTATGTATTTCGATTAACATGTCTTTTTTATTCAAAAACTTAAAATTTTGAACACTTTTTGACAAATAATTTAAAAGTGCTCGTCAATAAATGTAATTCAAACTTATTACACGATAAAACGCATACAAATATAAAACAATGTAACATTTGCTACGAAATAATGACATAGAGAACCATTTACGTCAAAATTTAATATTACATTAATCGTACATAACTGTAAAGAAATCATCGAATTTAATAAGTAATAAATTGAAAAATATCAATATTTAAAATTATTATTATTTTACATCGCCTGCATTTAAAAGTTGCAAAAAGTTTTACAATTCGATACGAATTTGTTTATTATTAAAATTAAATTATTTCGATAGAAGTTATACGTATATTAACGTTATTTGTTTATACTGACTATAACCTCGAAGTTGAATAGCAAAACATTAATATGGATAATCGAACTAAAAAAATACATTTTGCCTTTCTATACAACGCATAGATATTATGAAAATGATAAAGAGATATTCAAGGAAAAAACTAATTAATTATATGAAATAACACACTTACGTTGACTAGTACAATGACTATTTGTATTTTGTAGAGTTACATCCATTGGTATACATTCATTTCTAAAAACTTACAGAATTAAAAATTCAAGTTGTGTGTACATACACACACACACACACACACATACATTAACACGTACACGTTTCTAATTTCTTAAAATATAAATCATTGAAATATTTATGTTCATATGGACTAAAAAAAAATCTACCTAAATAATTTAAATATTAACCTTTAATATTTCGAAGAATAATAAAAATGTATTATTAAAGATGAAGTAAAAAACTCAGTTTACTTACATTTATACCGTTTTAATATTAGATAATTATTGTTATTTACAATATATGTCTCGTATATAATATATATACATAACTTATAATTAATACTGAATTAGATGACTTTATTAATGAAATGTCTATAAACAAAAAAACATAAGAAATTTAAATCAAGAATATTAAATAGATAATAATAAATTTGCCACAGTATCAATATTTATGAATTCATCGTTCTTTGAATTATTCTTTGTATATTATAAACCTATAAAAAAAAATAATTGAAATATATTAAATTGTCATGTCTATATTATTTATTTACATGTAATATTTATAAACTTTACAAAACATATAAAAGTACATATACAATATTTACAGCAACGTATAGACTAATGAAAAAATCACCGTGTACGTATAATTTCGGAATGCAGACGAATATTATTATTTAAATAAAAAATTAGAAATTTATTACAGATCACGCTATTACGACTCGTAGTTTTTAAAACGGCTAATAATTATTTTCAACGTACGTTTATATATGATTTTTTTTGAATTTTTATTCTGTACTAAATAAAACGAACGAGACGATACAGGAATAGAAAACATAATACTAAAGTCGTTCGATAACCGCACGAACATTAAAGTTCATTTTTGTGTATTTCGTTTGTTTTCTTCGCCTGCGGTGCTATTTCTCCTTTAATTTGTTCGTTTAAACATGAAAAGTCTTGTCCTTTAAGAGCTCTTTCTTCGCATAGATATTTTTTTAACGAGACTATACCTTGGAAATTGAAATACCATTCTTCGATATCGTTTTCGTTTTGTTCCAACAGTTGTTCGCACTGAACAAAAACAGAAAAAGCAAAGATTTACTTCGATGATAAAAAACGACCGATTCTAGTCGAAGTACCTGCGTTTTCATATTAGTCACTTCGGCGCTCGGCTTATCCCACAGTTCGTAAGGAATACCGAGTTCGACTCGGACACCTTTGTCGACGAGTCCGTGCAACGTCTGAAACGTCTGGCTCATTCCTTTCGCGAATCTCGTACTGTCGGTCCTTTCCTTATGTACGTTATATTCTAAGATCCGTTCGCAGACGCCGTCCAACGACTCGACTAGACGTAACTCGGACTTTTTATATTCGGTTTTCTTTCTTGCTTTTACGTCGTCGAGTGAATATCCTAATTCTAAAACATCATGAGACTTTCCGGTTTCATCTAATCGAGTCTCAAGTTCGACTGCAAGTATTTTACATACTAAAAATGACATAATCATGTTTATTAAACATTATTATTATTATTATCATCATCGGTTATAAGTATGTTCTCGATGTTTTAAACTTAACGTATCTAACCTTCACATTTATTTGCATATCGTACACCGTGTTCTTCTTCGTGACCGGCGAATACGTTTGTCAAAAGAAAAATCGAATAAATTATTATAATATGCATAAGGAAGAAAACTAGTTGTACGAAATAAAAGAAAAAAAAGATCAACAAAATTCCAATGAACTGTAATAACCAACACGCAACGTACACCTCACTAACGTCATTTACTACCGACTGTGTATAATAAAATATTCTCTATGACATCATCATTTTTGTAACATACAATTAAACATTATATTAATATATTAACTATAACTGTACAGATAAGCATAAATATCCTAAGATAAGATAAACAGCTTAATTACTTTACTATCACATATGTATATGTGATTTTGTTTGAATTCAACTAACATTATTTTAAGAATCATAAGTAATTTTTTTATCGTATGGAAATAATGTTTTTATATGTTACACACATACACCAGTTTATAAAAAAAGGAGAGTGAACAATAAATAATTAAGAAATTGTGATTATAAGTGAAATGAGTCTTTTCTCTTATTTGTTACGGTACGTAGGGTTGTCAATTTTGTTAGGTGTTCCTCACACTATTCATTTTAGAACTGTTGAATCCCATATCCTTAAACCATTCTAAAACCACAGCCATATCCTTCTCTTATGTCCAACATTCTTATCAACATAAAGATCCATATCTACAAAGCATACATCAGATCGACCCTCACCTACGCGGTTCCGATCTGGTGCATTGTAAATCCTACCACGCTCTCCAAACTCCAAATAAAATCCTCAGGCTTGCATTACACGCTCCCAAAGCCACGCCAATCCCTATCCTCCACGCACGTGCAAGCCTGAAAACAATATACGATCATATCACCCGATGTAATTACCCAATATCTTATCCGTGCCAGCCGCCATAAAAACCTCTCAATCATCCTACAAGTCTAAAAAGGCTAAATCCATCATTTTTCCTACCATGATTTAATATTATCGACCTCATGCCCCTCAACTCAACGGGCACAGCGCCTCGGTTGCCACCATAACACCGGATTGTCCTGAAGGAATCAAACAATATGAATACATCGTCGAGTTAGTTGTAAGTTAGATTTAGTACTGGTGTTAGTTTTAGTTATTTATATTAGTTTTAGGATTAGGTTAGTTAAGTTCTTATAACAATTAATGCTCAAAAACAGGTTTCGAAAATTTTTTTGTAAATTAAATATTTGAAACTTAAAATTTAACATAAATGTATAATAAGCACAATTCATTCAGTATAATATTTATTATAAATAGAAAATTACAACAACAAAAAACATTGTACAAAAATATGTATCACTCTATTCATATCAATAAATACATCGTTATTATTCCCACGTCCACCACAATCTTCTCGGTCAATCGGTTGCGGACACCACTCTTGTATTGGTCGTTTTGTGTTCTCTTCCATGGCTTTTTCGTGTAGTTCGAATCTTTTCTTTCAATTCATCTCGCCTGTATCCTCTTGTTTGGGATATACCTGTCCACGCCTTCCTGTATGATATTCACCAGGTTCACGATGAACTCGTAAACCAGTTCAGGTGTCTCGTCTTGTCGGATAGTTGTTTTCTTATTCATGTGCTTTTTCAATGTTGCCCAGTCCGCGATGGCGTAGTCGCGTATGGTCCTGAGGTACTTCTTTGCTGTTATATTAATTCCGATGCAAACAGAATTTAATTTCAGAGTAAATATTTAAGTATTGCTTCTGGAAAGTATATGTGTAATTGTGAAAAAGCATTTTTTTTTGTTTAAATATTATCGTCAAAAGAGTATATATATTTTAAATTCATTCATGGAACCAATGATCCATTGTACACATAATGATAAATTTTCAATGTGACTGTCGGGACGTTAACCAACAATATTCGAGGTAACTACGATGGTACGTCATTCTGTACTTTGCGACATAAACGTCAAGTTAAACTAGTAAGTTGAAATGTGTCCCCGAGGCCTCGGTGATATAATACTCTCTCCTCACTTAGTAACTATATTCTGGGTTTAATCTCTTGGTGTGGGAAAAATACATTCAACGAATAGTGTAATACCTAACATAAGAATTTAATTATTAAAAGTATACTTGTTTACAAAATTAATCTAGTTTTTACTCGGTTTTGGAAATAATAATAATAACAATAAATTACATTCAATTTAAGTATGGTAAAAAAGAAAGAAAAACTCAATTGAAAAATTTAATTAAATGAATTAAGTTAAACAATAAATAAATTTACCATACTTATCAAACGACTCTCGTATATTTGAGTGTATTTATTATTTAAAGATTGAAGATTGAGTAATAGCAAATAAGGAAAATAACATTACTTGTTAGAATTATAATCAAAAAGATAATGAAAATGCACAATGAAACACATACACGTATTGGACGTTTGGATCCTTGTGGATCACTGTTAATAGTGTTTGAATTACAGTCGATGGGATTAGCAACGATTTTATCGATCAGAAGATTCATTCACGTGATACTAACATTCCAAATAATATTATAGTTATCATATTTTATTTAAATATATGCTGATATAATTATTTACAATGTTCGAAAAAAAATTCTTTAGAATATTAATATACTTAATACTGCTAATGTAACGTACGGCAATAACATAAATATGTGATAAATATATAAATATGTGATAAATACGTGATGTGTGATCCGACTAATTCATTTTCAGAAAAACGAAGAATAAGAAAACGAACAACACGAAAACGTAATGTTAACAGAAAGTTTTTTATACGCACAAGACATTGCCTGACAGCGCTTCAGGCCGACGTGTTCATTTTCCATTTGATTTTACTAAACTTCTTAAAAACGTTAAACAGTATAACGGTCTATCTTATATGTATACGTTCGAACATTGAATAGACCTCCTTCGCCCATTCTACTGTTTAGTTAACACGTTCACAGACATGAATGCTATAGCATTTATAATTTTGGAGATATAAAGTGTCTATGAACGTGTTAAGCAAAACTTCACTTTGTTGTTACAGCCATAATTTAATTAGCAACTGGTTAAAAAGAATTTATTAAGAATTAATTTATTTTTTCAGAAAATAAACTCATTTCTTAGATTCGTCATAGATGTTTTTAAACAATGAAATAATCATATTTATTCATTTATCGTCGATTTTATAAAGTCAAACGTTCCCTGTGCTATGACTGCAATACACGATTTTTTGATAGAAAACAGTCCGAATGGGTTTTACTTCGTTTAGGATTTTTCAACATGAACATATGAACATATTCAATATAAATTTATGCTGTATTCATTTTCAGTTATCAAAATGTTATTTTTAAAAAAAATACCTCCATATAGAGATATCGAAATAGATACGAACAAATTGAAAATATTATCAATCGACAAAGATGAATATGAAGAATTTTGAAATAAACATTTAACAATTAAATATATTTAAATAAAATATTTATTGTACGTGTATGTGTAATGTCAGGCACGGTTGCTCTACATTGTTAAAATGAATTATATTGTCGAAATTTTGTCATATTTCGAATATATGAGAAGTGTTGACAGCGTTGCAGCATTCGTCGTACGCGAAGAAATAAATCACAAATAATGTCAAGTTTGAGGTCACGTTCTACTTGTTCGAATATATGGAAGACAACGAACTACAACAAGTAGCGAACTCGTGTGTCCCATTTTAGTTATGAGCTGTCAATAGTTTACTTGGATAGCAAAAATATCCTGCAGCCGGCACCTGAATGTTTTTCAACGTCGACCAATAATACAGATATGTCAGATGCTTCAGACTATGTCAGACGGAAGTACACGCCGTACATGTATTTCTGTGTGAACATAAGAGTGTGTGGATATGTATGTACGTTTATTTTTCTCATGCATGTGTGTGTATATAAATTATACACACACGTGATATATTTATAAATGAACATTATAGATATCATCGAAAATTATATTAAATTTGTTTTTTTATATAATGTGTTTTTATTTTACATTGGATCGAAATTTATATTTTTGATTTTCTTTTTTTTTTTGCATGGAAATTTTCAAAATCTATTTTTGAGCTTAATTTTTTTATATAAACCTAAAACTAAAAAATGATGGATTTAACATTTTTAGACTTGTAGGATGGATGTTGATCAAGACGACGAATATATAAATATAAATATATATATATATATATATATATATATATATATATATATATATATATATATACAAATATACACACACACACAAATTTAAGCATGTGTGTCTCTACGGGCACATTACTCTTGTTTATTCGAAAGTGCACTCTCGCATAAATCTCAAAGAGCCCAGGCGGGACAACTTGGCTCATATATATCGGGTAACATTCTTGTCTTATTCTAAACTACGACACACTGAACAAACAGTACGAATGTTTAGTTATTCTTTCGTTGTTGTAGGATATATGCTACTTGTACTTGCGAATTTTTTACTTCATATTATTCGCGTGCGTGTCGTCATTTATAAAATATTTAAAAAATATCGTTCATTGTAATTTTTTATATTTTGACTCTAGAATAAAAACAGATATATATATATATATATATATATATATATATATATAAGATTTTAGTCAACAGTACTGTATGTGCAACGAATCTTGTATTGATTTATTATATTTAAAAAAAAATAAGAAATTTATAGGGAATGAAAAAATATACACCACTGATTATACAAGACTAAAGAATATGTATGCAATGATCAATTACATACTTGTATAATTTCTTCAATTTAATAAAATATTATCACGCAATGGACAGAAAAAAGAGAGTTTGTGCGAAAGAGAAAAGAAGGATGTAGAGGAGCAAAAGAACAAAACTGACAATGGTGGTGTATGGTAGTATATGAACTACAGATTTGCTGCTATGTTCGCGTTAGAATGGACCTCAATCATCCCCGTAGAATGCTACTTAGCCGTGTCATCCTTGGAAGACATATTTATCATAGATATTCAACTACTTATCCGGAATACTAATATTTGTGTTGGCTAGTCGACACCGATGAAACCCGTTTTTGTACTAAGGTGACTCTCTGCTAACGTGCAATACGTGATCCTTTTGTCTACGAGACGTTTCGTTATAATAAACTAAGGAGCACGTAATACTCTTTTCGTTTGCAGATCTCACAGAAACCATATGATTTACTCTATTATATTACTTATTAATTGTCTAACTCTTTCAAAAGGAGGGTGCTCGTGGATTATGAGCAAATTACAAATGATACGAGTTACGATTGAAAATAATTATCAAATGTGTATATTTGTAAAAGTTTATATCTAAATGGATATCGTTTAATCTTTTTTTATTAAAAATGTAAAACTAAAGAATGAAATGGTGAATTAAGTTTTAAATAATATTCGACAATACACGGTTTTAAATAAAGGATATCTATTTTTTTAATAATTTACTTTTATTTGTCATGTATAAGTTTATTATTAAATATAATATTAGATTATGAAAATATACAATAAATTGAGAGCATTACAGTTATTTTTATTATTGAATTATATATGTATGTATATATATATATATATATTTTTATATATATATATATATATATATATATATATATATGTATATGTATATAGCATGTATACTAATTTCTTACTATGATTTAGAATGTAAACGAAAAATCCATATATGTAGCTATTTATAATTAAAACCGAACACATGCCGCTTATAGAAATACGATTGGCGAATAACATTATCTTCTACACTATTACGGTACTTTGTTTTCTCGACCAAGACTATTGTTCTTGGTAGTGCAAAGACGGCGACCAACATTTACCCTGAGGGAAACACCATCCTTGACAGGCGATATGTGGTTGATAGTAACAGGAATGGCGTATACATCCTCGTTTGCCTGTAGGGCTGCTAGACACGAAATGCAGAACGCCGCGCGAATATAAAGCACCGGCATAGACTCCCCGAGGAGATCCATGATGATGTCGATGCAACCTGCATACATTTGCAAACACATACACACACACATATATACTTACATACATTTATATATATATATATATATAAAGATACAAACGTACATAGACGACGGTGAAACAGTCTTTTGTAAAAGCGATTATGCCTTTGTGCGAACGAAAAATATCAAAAAATATGACGTTTATTAAAAATTAATACATTTGAAGGAAATTCAATTTGTGAGAATATTTTAATTGTTTGTACTAAATAGTTCATAATATATACATTTCCCCCTCTCTCTCACTTATTATATATATATATATATATGTATAGTCAAATATTTGAAGAAAATCTAAAAAACATTTTCTTTAATTAACAGTCAAAAGGATGTCCTGTTTTTTTGTGATTACTTTAATCTTATCAATCTCGAAATAATGTAATTTACTATAAAAAAATATTTTTCTGAAAAATTTATAATTATTTTATCTATAATATCTAATAATTCCGATTGAATAATTGAAGTAGTTAAAGTGTTAATGCTATGAATTTGATTATAGTTTCAACAACATTCTGCTCTGAATGTGAGTTAAAAAAAATTAATAACTGACGATTATGGCGTAGTTGAGGACATTTCTACCGTTGAGTTAGTTAACTAAAAGATAAAGAAATGAAAACGTTCATTGTTCAATACGGTCTTGTCACTGCTTTGGCGTGAGGAATGAAAATGCACGTACTGATCGTAATATCCCTACGGATGTATGGTCGTCCCCTACAGGAGATGTAGACGAGCAACATATAACAATATCGATTATAAACGATACTAGTAACAGTGTGGCACTGTTGAGAATATAGCGGGTTTTTGTGCATGCGATAGTATGCATTATGTCCTTAGTTCGAAATTCTATTACCAGGAGTTGTTTCCTGCACATGACAGATCATTAGCCACCGTACTTGGTGGTTTATCATTTAACGATCAGCTAATTCAATGAAATCAGTGAATTTAGGTGCTTCACAATTCAACACACCATCGTCGGATCGATCTCTGCGTGGGTTTTAGGAATTTCGAATTCTCTACACTAGATCTGTAGATCATTTGAGGTAGAAAGTTTCAGAGGAAAGACTTTCATCCAGCAATTGATAAAATAGACTGCTAATAACGATATTATATATATATATATATATATATATATATATATATATATATATATAGATAGATAGATAGATAGATAGATAGATAGATAGATAATTATTGTAATTTTTTTAAAAAATGTGTTCGAATATTGTTTATTTTACTATTTGGATTTTCTGCTGTCAGACATGACATACTTAAATGATAAAAAGATAATAATTAAATTCGCTTAAGACAATAAGTAAATGATAAAATTATTTTTCAGTAGATTAAAAGTAAATTAAGCACAGAATAGTGTAAATCATGGATCGTTTAATACAATATACGTTGAACCTGTATGTCACACCTCTAGAATTCAATTACCAAAAGTGCACTTGGCTATTAATCAATTTTAAACGGAAGTGGTAGTATATAAAAGCTGCTCCCGTTCACTTAGTTCATACGATGAATTGCCTTGATACACACACATACACAACAGATGCAAACGCACACTCAAATCCTACAAAAAATATCTATCTATCTATCTATCTATCTATATATATTATATATATATATATATATATATATATATATATATATATATATATATATATATATGTCGATGATTATCATCGAAAAATATATCGTTTCTTTTATCTGAAAATTGTACATAGAAAAAATGTATAGTTTTGTTTTTATTTTTGAATATGCAATTTAATTTTTATAATTACAATCTCAATCATGTAAATATGTATATTTATTGTAGTTTAAATCTCAAAACGCAAATAAATAAATAAATAAATATAATTATTTATTTTAAAGAATAGAACTTAATTAATAACTTGTTAATTAATTTCATTGTTAGTTCAACGATTTATATGAATATAATTTTAATAAATTACAAATCGTACGTATACCTTAAATTGTGTGTGTTTTAATATAATATTGCATATATATATATATATATATGAATATCCACACCCTTAAATACATCAACAATATTACACTGATTATAGGTTATACCTTGGGAGGGTTATCGTATCGCGTGAAAAGTCACTTTCGTTTAGAAACGCTAATGAAACTTTTAAACGTAACATAAATCGTGAACGTAATGAGTTTTTTGAGCGTCATAGAAATAAAGCAATAATCATACGAGAATATTAATGTAATATATATTTTTAAATAATTATGTTATTTTTTTCAATTCTTTACATAATACATATACATATATAAATAATATATAAATATAATGTATACGTATTTTAAAAACAATATAGTTGTCAATACAGTTCTTGATTTTCGTTGTATTAATTAAACAGTAGTTTAAAATTATTCCTTATGCCTATTTATAAACTAGGTGTGTTAAACACGCAATAACTGAAATGTGATGGATTGAAATTGCGTATTGTTAAATTGTTATTCTCAGGAATCCAATGTGCCATTTTCTAATTAAATGTATTCGTGCACTTGGAAGTGACTATTCACGAAACTATTTCTGAATCCACGCCTATATTTCATTATTTGATAAATGTTTTTAAAGAATATATATATATATATGTAAAGAAAAAATGGTAAACTTTTTAAAACGAGTATTGAAAAAAATACTATTTAATTGAAAGTAACTTAACCGATGTGCAAGTAATATTCATTTAACACGCAAATATTATAAAATTTGCATATGTAATGTACAATACACGCTGGAGTGTAATGATTTTTTTATTACGACATTTAATTCAATGTTTCATAATCAATTATAGATAATAATTTAAATCAACGTTTTTTAAAAAAAACACATGTTAATGATCTCATTTTAATTACATCAAAATATCATGATATAGTTGACACGACGTTTGTACACGTTTTTAACAATCGAATGGATGGCAATTTTAAAATTTAACTTAACATTTTCTTTATACAATCTTATGGCGTGAAAGAGAAATATTCACAATATCGAATGAATATTTATTTTGATAACGATGATTGAAATCGTTCACTTACATCGTTATTAAACATTCAAATATAAAACAAACAATAATAAAATAAAAAAATGTTCGATTCGAGGCAAGAAATTGTCAAAAGTATTATTAAAGAACGCTCGATGATATATAAAATAATCATATAGTCCTCTCGTACGAATTTCTATTCGAAATCAATTCGAAACGATTGTGTACTTTGATGTGGTGCGATCGGAACGGTGTCGGCGATTGTAATACGCGCGTGACAAAGTGCACAGTTTAATGTAATAATCAAAATGCGAGCGGATTGTAGGATACGATGAAATGAACTTCGATCATCTTCAGTTGAAAACCACTTACCCATGTCAGCCCGCAGAGACATATTTATCACGGCTATTCTTCTATGCCGTCAGAATACTAATATTTGCCTCTTGTCCGCATAGAGTAGAGTCCATCGAGTAGCTCGACACTATTGTTCACACTATTATTGCACACCGGTTGGCGTGTGTCCACGGAACGAATACCACCGACATATTCAAACATTAATGAAATGATTTCACGGCACAAGGGAGAAGAGCAAATACAGAAACGACAGACAACGTAATCATATTAAAAGATTCAATCGTGACGTTACATCGATTAAAAATCACATCGTTTAAACAACAAATTTACGCAACATTTATAGCAAATTATTTTGTTAAATTAAAAAACGAACAGGCCTTTATTATTATTATTGTATCAGAAATTTCGTTTAATTTTTCTAACTATCACGTAATGTACATTAGAAAAGAAAATAACATGTTTTAAATAAAAATATACGAACACTATATTTTACACATTAACACAATTGATATTTTGAAATCTATTAGGACCAAACACATCACAGACAATAACGAAAGAGATAATAATCTGTTTTTAAATTTATATAAAGAATATGAATTAAAAAATAACAACGACAAAATCATTAATAAAACAATAATATAATATAAATTCGAAAAAAATATAATCAACAAAATTGTTAATAATCACATTTTACATCTTGCACAACGACGATGAAATATAATAAAGAAACTAATGTTTGCAAGAATAAATCTTATCACCCCCATAAACTATAAATTATAGATATATTAGTAAAGGGAATGTGACGTATCCATTATGATATTGCAGTTCGAATAATAATAAAAAGAAACATCTGTTAGCTGAACGTGACGATAATTATCTTTGAATTTTTAGCAGGCGTTCAATGTGATAAATGTTTAATGTGATACGTAGATGCGACGTATTTATGATTTGTTTCAATAATAGTTCAAGTATCCATATAAATACGAGTATGAAAACATTCGAGAAAATTATTATCCGAAGAAACATTCAAAAAAGATTCATGCGTTGACGAACGACTTTTCCGTCGAAAAGTGTTCTTGTAAAAAAATCATTGAGCATTAATTAACAAAATTAAACATTAAAAATTGAACAAAAATTAAAAATCATTGAACATTAATTAATTAACAGAATCATTGTTCGTAACCAATGATATGGTCGTTGCATGTGTCTTTTCATTCTGGTTCATCCAGAAGAAAGAGATTAATGGACAGGAGGATAGCGCAATCACAATTTCATCTTTCGTTTACTTTTATCCCGTCCGTCATTTTTCATAAGATACATCGTCGTCTCAATTCCACCAAATATCATACATCGATATATATCGATAATACTCTGTATAGAATGTATTTAACGTTAACACCGGTCACTATTAGAGAATGCAATAATAAAAATAACGTAGTCAGTGTTATCAAACTATTTCAATCTGTGTCGACGTCATAAACAATATAATAGGTATGCGAGTTGCTGTTTGACTCTCGAAGTCTTTTTCTCGTTTTTGCTCTTTAATCAACAATTCGAGTAGGTTCGATATCATTATAAATGTGTTTGTACACACGCTCACAGTGATCTTTCACATACAAAGATAATAAGTATTTTTGAAGTACGTCAGCTTATAACAAAAGCACATCGATTCCATTGAGATACAAAAACATGTGGATGGATGTACACGTGTCTACACATACAAACACATCGAGTAGAGTTACACCTACATATATACACCGCATTCGTCTTTTTCGTGTAATTGGATTACTGTGTTATTGAACAGCCGAAGCAAACGGCCACTCGACTCCAAAACAAACAACATGCATAGGGACGAACATCGTAGTGTCGGATCGGATGGACAAACAGCGAGTGGTCGAGACCCGTCACTATCTAGCATCAGAACGGAGTGCAACCGCAACTAGACATCCTCCGAACAACTGGTCGACTGAACCCAACCCTAATTTCAGCCCCACGTCAGTCGTTAGTGACTCTTTGCCACTTCGTGGATTTTGAATCCCTTGTATGTGCGGGTCTATATATGTGCATGTGTGCAATTCAAGTTCGAAAACTTTACGAAGGGTACACAGTAGACGTATAGGATAATGATATATATATATATATATATATATATATATATATATATATATATATATATATATATATATATACTATTGATTACAAAATAACTATTAAAACTATTTTTCTACAATGGATGTTTTTTAAAATATATCATTTTATATACATATATAGCATGTTTTTCATAATAGTGACTCGGTTTAAAAATACGTTACAGTAAATAATATTATATTTTTATACTCTTTCTCTCTCTTACTCTCTCTCTCTCTCTCTCTCTCTCTCTATATATATATATATATATATATATATATATATATATATATATATATATATATATACAAATTAAATTCAAGATAAATATAATTTGAATAAAATTAAAATGACAATAAACGAAAATATAAATAAATATAAATGACTCGGGACGGATTTTCTAACTTATGGTAACGATTGGTTAAAATAAACGGTTGGTGTAGTATTCATATACGTATATAATTCGAACCTCCATGAACATTTATAAGTCACAAAACGTTTGTAGCCGGCCCAATTAGCAAGCTAATTGAAATAAATTGAAGACAATTTATTTGACTAAACCATGATGCTAGAGCGTGACGTAACGGATTGTGCCCCTTTTAAACATTTACATATACTACTATGTAAAATGTACGAAGTATTCGTCCAGCAATGAAGTAATTGTGTGTGTGTGTGTGTTAAGTATTAATATAGATAAAACAGATTAGAATAAAAAACAACATTTTACTGTATATATATATATATATATATATATATATACATATATATATATAAATGTATGTATGTATGTATAGATATAAAAATAACAGCAAGGATCGCGAGACAAAAATGAAGTTTTTCATAAGATACTTGGACGAAAATTTCATCTACTGAAACTAGTAATGTTCTTTAATATTTGTGTAATCACAATCATATGTGTGTATGTATGCGTGTATATGTTTGTGTGTGTGTGTGTGTGTGTAATACGTGGAATGAACGGCGCAGGATTGCTAAACTAAATAGACGGGAATTCAAGATCGGCAAAAGAGAATCAGTCTCGTACTAGATCGCAATCAGGTTAGCTGCGTTCGAGGGATACAAATTTTGAATCATTTCGAACATTTTTAGTAACTTGCATGTACTTTGCATATAAAGTAATATGAATTGAACCGAAATATCGAAAAGTTCATTGTTTATTATTATTTATTTATTGTTGTTTTTAAAAAAATGTTCTATTTTGAAAGTGACAAATTTTGAAAACATTGTAAACGATCCGTAAAACATTTCGATATTTTCCTATGAATATATATTGTGTTAAGTCGACAATCGTGTTTTAAATATTTCTTTTCAATTTTTTTTACTTCACTATTAGAATCACTAAAATACGTACATATATATATATATATATATATATATATATATATATATATATATATATATACATACATACATACATATATATATATATATATATATATATATATATATATATATGTGCATTAACAATAATTAATTAGTTTCCAAACAATATGTGTGCGTGCGCGCGTGTGTGTATAAACTGATAAACTTTTGAAGTATTATTTTTCCTACGAAACTTCTTTAACGTTTATAAATTGTACTGATAAGTGGAATAACTACAACTAAGGTAGAATTTCTATTCCGTAAAATGTCTCTAATTAAATAGTTAATGTATTTTGAATGATTTAAATATTTATGATGTACATATTATTTATTTATATATATATATATATATATATATATATATATATATATATATATATATATATATATATATGCCATGCAAGTAGATCTATCATCATATAATTAATTTTAATATTATTTTTTTTAACACATCGTAACAAATTGTTAATTTAATATCTGTAAACAGTTCTTAAATGCCTATGCATGCGAGTTGTATTTCAAATGTACGGAAAAATTACTGAAATTCTAATAAAAGAATAATATTTAATTTGAAATGAATGGATAATATTTAGAAATACTTTTACTACTGTACGTCTACTGTACGACAATTTGGACAAATGCAATAATTACTTAATACATGATTACTAATTTTATGTATGTTATTCATTTACTGATTACTTATTTCTATCTTTCTCTTTATATATATATATATATATATATATATATATATATATATATATATATATATATATACACGTGTTATATTTTTAGTCAAATAATATTTTATATACTACATTTTAGGCTATTTTTTAATGCGATTATCTGCATATGAAATAATATAAAAAGGACATATGGCAGAAGTGAATAGGTTTTTAGTTATTTTATTTATTTTTATTTTCTTAAATAAAATTGATTTCTTATATATATATATATATATATATATATATATATATATATATATAAATTATATGGATTCTCCTCTCTTTCTGCACATGAATAATTTATGATAATTCTATTTTAGTTAATTACCAATGAAATCAATTTCTATCTCCTATAATAGGTATTTAGAGAATCTAGTTAAAAATGTGGTACTGTCACTAATCGCTTTTACACAAACAAGTTGTTCAACTCAACAGCATAAGATTTTTTAAAAGTGTGCAATAATCACTTAATCGTTTATTGTTCAGATTCTTTAAGAAAAAATATATTTGATTGTTTTATTTGTCAGACGTTCAAAATACAAAAATGATATAATTTATTCATAACAGTTTTAAAATTATTTCATGCCTTTGAATTTTTTTATAGATAGTAAAAATGTACGGAAGAATTAAAAGAAATCAAGTTCAACAGTTATGGAAATTGTGTTTTTTTTATTTCAAAAAATTAATTATTAAATAAAGAACATTTTTTTAGTATTTATAACAATCTACACACACACATACACACACATATACATATATATGTGTGTGTTTGTGTATGTGTGTATATGTATAATTGTACAAATATGTATACATTTATCACATAAAGCTCTATTATTTAATAACGCGAAAATTATGTAGTATGATAAGTACTGATTAGTTAGAGGATGATTCAAGTGAACAATACTAACATGACGTAAATATTCGTGTGCAAGGGATATTCGAACCCACTACATCCGCAAAATAAATAAAATATGTCAAGTATGTACACCAACTGCATGATTAAAGATTTCAAAGTATTTGTCAATCAAATGATTTACATTTTTTTTTTATTTTCATATATATACATTTATATATATATATATTTTTGTGTGTGTGTGGTTTACGTATTGTAATGATATGATAACGATAACAAACAAATACAAAACAATAGAATTAATAGAAGAAATATATTGAAATAAGACAGTATTTTTTTTGAAAAAAATTGTATATTCGTTTTTTTGACATGAAAATAAGTAGCATGTTCAGTTCGTAGCCACTGGCTCTTTTCATATGTACACAACAAACTAGTACATGTTATAGCCTTATCGTACATAATTTATTCATTGCCACGCGTTGGAAAATTTGTGTTTTTCCGCGCGTAAAATAAGATATCACGTTAGTCGTGATATTATCTTTAGTTTTCGTGACAAAAATACACAGCATTTCTTGTATACTAGTCGGTTAATCTTCTGAAGTTAGAATATGTGTTGTCAGGTTTATAGAAATTACATATATATATATATATATATATATATATATATATATATATATATATATATATATATATAATAAATTGTAAAGCAAAACTTACATTTCATAGAAATATAAACACAACCTCAGTGATATCGTACTAAAATTAACTACAAGTAAGCGATCTAGAACATGTGTTAACGACGTCATTTAATGTCTCTCGGGAGCAATTTCAATTCCTCATTCATTGATTTCCGCTACTAGGTACGTGTCAAAGAACGACAGTGTTTGCACTTGGATAACAACGATGATGAGAAATACACGTTAAATAATAAAAAAAATATTTTTTTCTCTTGTTTGCTAAATAAAATATGCATTAAATTTTTATGAGATATATTTGAGAATCAATTGATGATTTAAATTTCAATATTGCACATTTTTTTTTTAAAAAAAAATACACGTATATGTTTATGAATGATGTCGTATACAGAAAATCCATAGACTATTTTTCGAAAATTAAAACGAATTTTTATCACGGGAGGAAAATTGAATGAAAAAATGAGAGTTGTAATTGAAGAACATTAATCATGAGAGGATTTTCATAAGAGAACAGAAGGTAAACATACAAACATAGTGAAAAATTTACCAAAACGGTAAATGTAACAGGTTTTCCTTGAAACAAAGGAGGGGAACACCTTAATAAGAGACCTTGAGAATCTTGTGATTTATTTTTATTTTTATAATAAATTTTGATCCGTGAAAATGATTCGTCATGCTTGGCGAGAAACAAAAAAAAGCAATCCTGAAAATTTACGTCGAAACAGTGACAATGAACCACTATCAACTTAACAATGATAAATTATTTTTATTTCAAAAAATTTTCTATATTGTTTATACATTAGTAATATATATATATATATATATATATATATATATATATATATATATATATATATATATATTACTAAACAATTTATATATATATATATATATATATATATTACTAAACAATTTATATATATATATATATATGTGTGTGTGTGTGTGTGTTTGTATATGTATGAACATGTATGTAAAAGGTGACAGGCTAAAATTGCATATTTTTACAGGTCCGAAGAAATAACAAGATGACAAGAATAAGAAAATCATTTACATAAATGTTTTCGTATTCGAAGAATGCAATGATAGAAATAAATTCGTAAAATTTAAGAGTGATCACGTCAACACTTACATATAACATGATGCAGTTTTATTCAATATGGCTTTTACTATTTTATACAGGTATTGTGATTATAGTGTATTTTTTCACAATGGGACTTTTTAAAGTATTGTATTTAGTAAAGTATTGCGCTTCAGTCTTTGTTCTTTTCCAAATATATATTATATAATATTATTATGTACTCTAATTATACATATTTTCATTTGTGATTCGAAAGTTCTGGTTATAATTATGTATTTTAACATCGATTATATTTTGAACGATGCGTTTAACGAATTTATTTTTTATACACAGTTTTGACAATTGTGACAAAAAAAATGAAAAAAAGATGATGAAAACATTGTTTTTGTTTCAGGATTGGCAAACACACTAAAAATAATTGAACTGTCTGTACCATCTTTCGCTGATCCTCGAGATAACGTATTGCTAAGTTGTTCGTACGATATGGAAAGTGAGGAGCTTTACTCTGTTAAATGGTTCAAGGACGATCAAGAATTCTTTCGGTTTTCTCCAGCATCAATTCCACAGACATCATGGTTTCCAGTCAGTGGGGTTCATATAAGCAACAAAGTCGGCCAAGTGTAAGAGATTAGTTGGAAATTATAAACAATTATTATTATTCGAGTTTATTTATTAAAAAAAAAAAAAAAATAAAATCATGCGCAAGCGCAGTAAAAATCTTTCAATTAAGAACGTTCGATTAAGTCATCAATAGAATGTAACAAATTTTTGTTCAACAGCTGTGGATATAAACGTTGCGAATTAACTCTGACTAATATTAGTCGGACTTATTCGCCCGGTTCATATAAATGTGAAGTATCATCCGAAGCGCCGATGTTCCGATTCGCAACTCACGCACTCAACATGTCTGTATTGGGTAAATTTTATTTTTTTCACATATTACATTATACTCATACATACATACATTCATATATATTACGTATGCATTTATATATAATAGTGTGTGTGTGTGTGTGTATGAAATATACGAATAAATGAAAAATTTAACAGCAGATCGATTTATGAAACTTCATAATATATTTGATTGATATGACAGCATTACCTAGAGAAGATCCACGACTAATCGGTCTTGAAGATACGTACAATGACGGTGATGTATTAACAGTGAACTGTACAGCCGCACCTTCGGATCCTCCACCGACGTTAACATTTTTCATCAATGATAAAACGGTATTTTCTTTGTTTTAATTATTGATATTTGAAATTTATCACGTGGTCTACAGCGATTGAATGTATAAAATGAAAAATAATTGTTACGTCGAACAGGTCGCTCCAGATTTAGTAGCTGCACAAAGAGATTCGATGCCAGATGAATACGGATTAATAACACGTTCGTTAGCGCTGAGAATGTCTGTCGATCAACGATTATTTATACCGACATTGCGTTTACGATGTGAGGCTGTTGCGTCTCATGCGCTTCCGCGTATTGTTACTCGATCGGTTTTGTTACGCGTCGATAGTTCACAACAACAATTGAAAAATCAAAAATTCGAATGGCCTAGCTTAGGTGAGTTTCGCTAAAATATTTTATCGAATTATATATAATACAGGAGTTTAAATCAAGTCATATTCTATCGTAAATCCGCTTATGTAAAAAGACATACTAAACTCCACCACACACGCACACGTCATTATTATTCATATACGAAGGTGTTTTGTTTTTTTTTTTTATAAAATGTAAATGAAAAATTACTTTAAAATCGAAATTTTAAAAATTCTCTTCGACGACGGTTTCAAAGCTCGAGGGTCATTTTAATCATTCTGTCAATCGAGTTGTCATAATATAGAGGGATGCCGATTTTCTAAAGTAAAAACGAATGCAATATTCACTATTCAATATACTTATAATAAATAAGGATATTTGTGTGCGTGTCAACTTTCGTGTCTAATTGAAATTCATTCGTTTCAGGTGTACGAACGTCGATGGTTTCGTGGCTAATACCGACAACCTCTGTTGCTCTGTTAATATATTTTTTTCAAACTTAAACGGAATAGAATATTTGTCAGTTTATGTGATACGATTTTGATAACAAAGACTTTCGAAATGTTATTAAAGGTTATGAATCGATCGGTAGGAAATTTCAATTACATATCATTCTGCTTTTATAGTAAGACAAAGAATAATAAAAAATAAACAAACAAAAATCAGAATATCTGATAACGAGTCGTTTCGATTTTTCTACTGAATTATATTTACGACGAATAGCAATATGTTCAATGAAAACATCAAGTTTTGAACATGCATTTGGTATTATTTTTCCAATAATATTACGTTTCAATCGATGTGATTTTTCGAAATTGTTTTATTTAGAAATGTTTGTATTTTCTTTGAATATTATACGCTACGAGTTCACGGTTGACAGTGGTGTTTTTAGATACAGAACAATTATATACATACATACATACATACATACATACATACATACATACATACATACATACATACATACATACATACATACATACATACATACATACATATATATATATATATATATATATATATATATATATATACACACACGAGGGTCGTTTGATAAGTATGGTAAAAAAGTAACAAAAACTAAGTTGAAAAATTTAATTTAATTAATTCATTAATTAAATTAAACAATAAATAAATTTACCATACTTATCAAACGACCCTCGTGTGTATATATATATATATAAATTAATATATACGATACGATAATAAAGAAATGTCTATATACACATGTATATATTTTGAAATACAAAAAAGTCCAAATTTTAGAATTTATCATACGAGTAAGTATAAGAATTTACGAAACATACACATAAAATCTACATACATAGTGTGTATACGAATGTACGTATGTACATAAATTGAAATTGAAATAGATTATTTAAAATGTTTAATACACTAACTGTCAATTAATAATGATTTTTTAGTAACGTATAAAAATGAACATATTAATTGGGCAATGCTTATTAAATACGAATGTTCCGACAAAAGAGAGAGATGTTTACTATTTCTCATTAAAATAATATATGTATTTAATATTTGATGTACTCACATTTCTGTTAAACTTGAAACATATGAAATGAAATCAATAGAAAATTAATTGTACCGAATAAATAAATATAGATATACATTATTAAAAAAATCATTTCCTACAACTGTTTTGTGCATTTCCAGCATTTAAAAAAAATCAGTTCAATCTGCAACGTTTTAGATTTGAAGTTACAAAAATGTCCAATTGGAAATTTTATTTTATAATAAATAAGGTGTACAGAGTATGTTTAATATGTATTGAGATTATTTTTTTATATAAGTCAACCTGTCATACATTGTTAACCATTGTTACGAATAAAATATTCCAGCGAGTATAGTGTGTCGTTAATGTGTGTGTGAGTGGAGGAGGGTGGGTGGGAAGTCGATTGTACAAAATAACTGCATATACAGAAATACTTCGCACAGTTCGGCTAGTCGGCTCCACTGATTAGCCTCCGACTATTTGAAACCGAACTAATCGAAACACTAACTGAATACAAAAAACGGTGTTAATTGATTCCAAACAAATGTTTTTTCCTATTTTCCAGTAAATAAAACGAGGGATATTCAAATGTATGTATCAACATAACAAAATCAAATTCATTTTAAATACTCAAATGGGGGCTATTGAAATTTAATTATCAAAAAATCGACTTTACTCTAGAGTTGCGAATAAAAAAACAAAGAGACCAATTTTCACAATTGTCGCATCATACGAGTATCATGATCACAGAAACGTACAGCAGGTTAAATATAATACTATTGCCCGTATAAGACTGTTTTCGTTCCACTTGCGACGACAATGCGGAGTGCGCTAAGAACAAGTATATATTGATATTTGTGTGTAGTGGTGTGTACATGTGCACAGGTACATAACCCACCTGTTAGTCGTATCCTAGTCTTATGCACAGAACTTTATGAAGCGTGTATAGGACATAGATATGTATAGCCGAGAATATATGGGAAATATTCATTCACAATATACTATTGATATGTTCCGTTTTCGCGATGTAAATCCGTATGTTTTGTATAGGAAATTATTGATGTGGAAATGAGAGAGACTTATCTGATACGAATGTAGTTAAATAATTTTGTAAGAATATTAGTTTTTCGTATGTAGTGGTGTGTATGTGTAAACAGGTACATGCTCCTCCCGCGAGTAGTAGTGTTCACGCCTTTTACATCATGGCGTTTTATATAGCGAATAATTATCGAAAAGTGAACATTTTTTTACGATCATAAAGACCTTTGGAAAAAATTTGAAAAAAATATATTTCGTAGAGAATTTAACGCTCTTTCGAATGATATATACAAATTTAAAATCAAACAAAGTATTCGAAAAATATTTTCGATTGCTATGAATTTCAAAAGTATGTTTTAGAAATGAAAAAATAACCATATTTACAATTTCATTGTTCGATTCCGTATTAACGGTCTTTGATAAATGCAAATGATTTAATAATTATGTCGTATTAGACGTCGAATTAAATATCACCAAATCATATACGGAACAGTTCCATATCTACATTCATTCACAAGTATCATCATCAATGTCTTTGACATTTTTATTCTCATGATTGGAATATTACTTTTTACAAATATCAACGTTGATTTTAATTCTTTATATAAAACATAACAATTTTCAAATAAAAGACAGTCGGAGTGACCCGAAAAACACATAAAACGAGTATCTAAAAAGAAAATTAAATACAATTTGATAAACTCACCGAACGATCTATTTCGACCGGCACCATATTGTATTCGCTTGACGAGAAAATATGTCCACGTGCACGTTCGGCACTCGTCCTACGTACGAAAATTTGCACAAGACGTACGATGAACATTCGCGAACGATCTGCGAATACTCTCCAAACTGTCCGATGCGAATTTTGTGGAAAAAACAACGAATTCGATGCCGCAGAACTACACCGTGCACCGCCATGATGCGTACTGACCACCGATACCAGATGATGTCACAAGACACGAACTGATATTATATAAGATTGCCGGTTGTTTCGTTCAAGAACGAATACAACCGTTCATAAATATCTAAATTGATATTTATTTATATATTTTAAAATAGATAATATTGAACAATTAATCGAAATCGATATTAAAAAAGGATACGAAATCGTTTCGAGATCATATTTCATAGTTATTTCGAGGAAATTCATCGCGGGCATATGAATAATTACTTGTAGAACTGATTTCAGATTTGATTTGCTTTTTTCAATTTGTTATTGAGATTTAAATTTGCTTTTCTATAAAAAAAACGAAAATTTTTTGCCTTATTTTGTGAAAAAGATTTCGTTTTTTTTATAGAATTTTATGAAATTCTATAAAAAAAAACGAAAAGTTTTTGGCTTATTTTGTGTATTTTTGTGAAAAAGATTTCGTTTTTTTTTATAGAATTTCATAAAATTCTATAAAAAAAAAAACGAAAATTGTTTGCCTTATTTTGTGAAAAAGATTTCGTTTTTTTTTATAAAATTTTATGAAATTCTATAAAAAAAAAACGGAAGCATTCATGGATTACATCGGATGACACTTTTAGATTTTTCTATTCCAAAAGCAAAAATTCTGGCAAATAGAACTCTTTGAGAACTGTATTTGCCATATAATGGAGATATTTGCATAAAACATAGTACAAAAATCAATTTCCAAAAGTATTACATAGCATATGAATGATATAACAATATAAAGTAGCAGGCGATGAAATAGAAGTCCAAGAAGAAGCAGAAGTCCAAGAGCCCGTTGATGATGACAATTTGTTTAATCATTCAACAATCATACATATAATCAGAATATTTTCCAAACTATCCCAAGTATCCAACATTCACACAAACTTGAAATATTCCATTGATATCAGTGTACAATAACAATATTACTTACATTTGTAATTATTGTAGAAGTCAACATAAATCAACGAATTATTTATTTATATTATATTATATTAATTTGTTTTTAATTTTCATTAAAAACAAGGAAAATATAAACACTAAAGCAAATTCAATTCAAGAACAACATTAATCTTAAAAGCAAATTTAAATCTCAATAACAAATTGAAAAAAGCAAATCAAATCTCTAAAGCAAACTTACCAAAAGTACATTTATTATCAAAAGTAAATACTTAACAAATTTCAAAACCAATTAATTCTTCGTATGCATCATGTAATTTCGTCAAATGACCATAACAATGTAGCCAATCAAATAAAATTTAAATATTCAACGAACAATATATAAACATATTAATTACTACTAAAATAATTATTATTATTGTTGTTGTTGTTATTATTCTTCATCTCCATTATTTATTTATCATATAAAATATACATCTTAATATAATAATAAATAGATATAATAATCATTAATTTTCATTCTAATATTTAAAATAATAACAGGAAAATAAGTGTCCACAAATGATTAAAATAATCACTATAAAAATAATACACTTCATTAAAGTCCAGAAATAATTAAAATCTCAAATATTATTATTATTGAAATTGTTCAAATATTATATTTGAAAAAAATTTATACACAAAATCATAATATTTCTATAGAAATGTCCAATCATATTAATGAATAAAAATATATTAGAAATTAAATTTCAGCCAAACGAACGATGATTTTAAAATCAACTATCTTTATATTATTCGAATATTGACACAAATCATAACCGTATTGAAATTTATGGTTCATCTCTGATTGTAAAGTAATACTTTTTTAATTTTCTTTTATGTTGATTTTATTATTTAAATATATTTATTTCATTTCTTACTTTTAGCTTTTATTCTATTTTTTTTCTTTTGTTACTATTTAACTAATTTTTATCGTTCATTCAGTAATGTTAAATTTTATTTCAAAAATA